>JAWHQI010002057.1:0-46908 GCA_033032865.1 Dactylorhiza incarnata | reverse complement strand
CCCCCCCCCCCCCCCCCCCCCCCCCCCCCCCCCCCCCCCCCCCCCCCCCCCCCCCCCCCCCCCCCCCCCCCCCCCCCCCCCCCCCCCCCCCCCCCGGTCTCGAACCCGCAACCTATCTCTGATACCACTTGAGAGGACCCAACGCAACCAACTGCACCAAAAGCCATGACTGTTGGTGAAGGCGCAACTTGATCTTTATATCAACGGAAAGGCGCTACGGGTTAAGTGAAGGAAAGCTGGACCCAACAAGTAATATATTCACTATTTGCCTCAAGCCGGGATGACATCCCTCTCCTGTATTCAGGGTTGCTCCTTTACCTGTGCATATTTATGGCATCATCGGCTTGGGCACGAATTACACCTCTCTCCAACAAAGACAATACAAAAATCTTGTGGATGGGCTTCCCCACTTTCAAACACAAGCACACAATTGCACAGCCTGCGCAAAGGGAAAGTCATACCGACTACGTTTTCCACACAAGCCACTAAGAAGAGCTAAAGTGCCACTTGAACTACTATACATCGATCTGTGGGGATAGACATCAGTACCATCACTAGGAGGAAAAATGTATTACCTCCTTACTATGGATGATTTTTGCCGATACATGTGGATTTATCACTTAGAAAACAAGTCACAAGCCTTCCAATTCTTCCAGCAATATAAGGAGAAAGCTGAGAACATGTGTCACAACCTGCATTTTCCCAATATATAAATATATTATTAGAGCAAGGAGAATACGCATTGTGATCCCACATCATGTCGGAGACAAACTATAGACGCTCAGGAAACTTTAATTCTATGTTTGCTTTCATAAAAGACATTCATTTGTACAAAAGTTGTGTTAAAAGACATAATTTACAATTTTAAGGCTTACACTGTGTCCCTCGGTCCAATGAATCATACAGTCCATGAGTAGAAGCTATAATTACACTGCAGAAAAGAAAGTATGAAGTTTGATATGATTTACCCAATATGAGCATGAAGACCAAATCGTATAGCTAATAATATGCAAAACTCTGCATTTATTATAAAGTAAGAAAAGAACCTTTTTTACGATCTTCAAAGTAGGGTGACATTTGATTTAAATCATGCCATGAATAAGAATATACAAATTGAATACTTAAAATATCTAATATGCATCCTAGCATAAAACCTTCCCAGAGAGCAATGCATCAGTAGCAAAAAAGGAATTAGTAGCAGGCACTGCAAGTAAACAATCCACACAAAGAAACAACAATGGACGTCAACAATCTGACACGAACCCACAAAGATGTTAAAGTATACAAAAAAATAGGCCAAATAGTAAAAGAAAGTCACAGCTGACAAAACCTCAGCAAGGAGGAGAAAGGAAAAACACAATCCAAGATCTGGAAGAACAACATGATCAACCTGCACAGCTACCGGTCCGAACCTGAAGCATTCACCAGAAAAGAATGCCTCAGCAAAAAGGCGAAAAAAGGCGGCGCAAAAAGGCAGCTCAAAAAAAAGATCACCAAGATCAAGGATAAGGAGTTACCAACTCCAGAAATAAACTGTAAATCAACAGTATACAAGCCACATTAACAATAAGGGTCACAAAGGTTAGGAAGCTTGGCTAAATATATAGTAAAAGTCTTACACCAAGTGCGACAATGGTTCATAAGAAAATGTCATAGAAATAGGCATTATGTGGGCCAAGTGAATCCATGAGCAAGCAGTGAATCGGTGACACCGGACAAAAATAGTGTTTGCTCGGAATTCCAGCGACCTCTTCTCCAGTCAGAAAAGACCCCTCCAGCGGTCTCAGATTCGAGAGACCGCCTAGATCGCCTGCTCTCCCTCCATTGTTTTCTCCAAAGGCATAAGCGATCAAGTATTTGCCAGACTGCTAGACCGCATGGTCTGGCCTCTTCTTTCCTTTTTGTTATTAGCACCCCTTTGCTCTGCCCCGGCTCTCCTGTACCCCGGGCATCCCATAATTTTTGGATCTGCCCGTTTGGGCAGCCTCCGTGTCTATAAATAGAGGGGTAGGGGTACATGAAAAGGGACTTTTGTGCTTCGAGCCTCCAACTTTCAACTTGTGTAAGCGGTCTCAAATTTTTTTTGCTTTTCTACTTCTCCCCTGACATGTTTTAGACCCCCTCTGTAATCCCTTTTTTGAGATCAATCAAAGAAGTTTCCCTCAGAGATCTCTCTTCTCTGGCATTCTTCATCCTAAGTAACCTGCACTCCGCAGTTCCTTCCCTACTCTTTTAGTGTGAGTCTTGGATGTACATTTTTTTGTACCAACAGAATGAACACGCGACCTTTAGTTCCAGAGTGTTTAGGTGAAATCAATGGTCTTTCGAGATGTCAGACTGCATGCATCGTTATCACCGTTCTCCCAACAGTCGCCCCTCGAACAATCCGAGCTCCTTAAAATATTTGGAGCGCTGTTTTGAGCTTCGCGTTGAGGAAGCTCTTCGAGAGGCCGCCCGAGCTCGCCGAGAGACCGCTCAAGCTCAGCAAGAGTCTGCCAAGCAATTTAAAGTTTTGAGTTAGACCCTAGCCACGATCTCTCAAAAGCTTCTTCAAAAACCAAGTCAGATCGCTACCGCTGACTGCTTGGCTGGCGGTCACGCTCTTGATCGAGCGACCTCCCAACCCACAGCTCATGTGCAACCTCAAGTTGGGATGTTTGCAACTCGCCAAGATTTCTTCAGAACAGCAGCTCAGGGACCTCCTGCTCAGGCCCATAATTTTCAGGAGGATTGTACCTATCCTCCAGCCCCTGTTGTTTCCTTTCCTGCTCCTTTCAATGTTGTTGAAGCGGAGGAGCCTTCCACTTTACTTATAGAGTGCATTGGGAGTCAATTTTTAATGGCTTCAGGGAACCTCGCCTGCCCATGTTTACGGGGGAGAACGACCCAATTTCCCATTTTCTAAGTTTCGAGTCCGTTGTTGCTCTGAGGACTCTCTTTGATGCTATGAAGTGTAAGCTATTGAATACTTCTTTCCACTGGCAAGCCCGTGAGTGGTTTTATAAGTTGCCTTCCCAATCCATCCCGAGCATCGCCGTCCTAAGGCATGAGCTTCTTCTGAGGTTTACAACCTCTAAGAAGAGGAAGAGTGGCAATGCATCCCTCTTCAAGATCAAGCAGGGAGAAGGAGAGACCTTAGCTCACTTTATTGATCGATTTCCATATGAAATTCACGGAATAAGGGATGTAGATCCCTCTCTCTATATGGTGTCTCTAATCAACGGCCTGCAAGAGGGACCTCTCATGTTTGAGGTCACAACCAGGGAGCCCAACTCATATCAAGAGCTGATTAGTATTGCCAACCGCCACATAGAGGGGGTGATCAATAACCCTGTCTTTGTTTCTAATCTGACGAGCAGAGCCATCTAGAATGGTTTGGCAAGTTTTTATCCAGCCAAGCCATCATCCAAACCACCTCGTCAAGAGTTCCAGCCCCCTAATCAAAAGGGAAGGAATTCCCGTCATTACCGCCCTCGTCAGGGGAATCAGCAGTTCCAGCCTGAAGGGTCATCACTGCCAACCCCGACTGCCCCGATTCAGCCATCCACACCAGTCCATCAAATCGAATACCCTCAGCCACATCTACCAGCCCCTTATCAACCTCTTTTCAATGATTCTCAAGAATCCTTCACTAACCTCGGCATCTCAATGAGTGAGGTAGTTCAGGTTCTTCAAAAGCAACCCTTTTATAAAAGGCCTGCTTCGATCAACTCTAACCCAAGAACCAGAAATCCAGCTCTCTACTGCGAACATCATAAGAAGATAGGTCATGCGACCGAGAATTGCAGAGCTCTCTGTTTGCTGGTGGAAAAGCTCCTAAAGGAACAAAAATTCAAAGATCTGTTCTAGAAGGGAGATCCTTCCAAAGCTTCGACCTCCAAGTGCAAGGAGGTAGCAGAAGTGCTTTGGGAAAGCAAAGAAGTGGACGATGTTGGCTCTCTTTGCAACATCAGATATCGAGGTGAATGTGTAGATGAAAACGATGAAGGTACTTTAGGTAATCTCTTTTGCATTCATGGAGGTGCAGGACTTGAATCTTCCAAGAAGGCTAGCCTCGCAAGAGTCTATCAATCCGAGGTTGCAGCTACCTCCTCCTCTGCTCTAGTTCAAGGAACGGTCACCTTCGGGCAAGAAGACCTTTCCTCGACCGCCAATCCTTTCAACGACGTAGTCGTTATCAAGGTGGTAATCAAAAATTATACCGTGGATAAGATCCTGGTAGATACCGGAAGTTCGGTGAATGTCCTCTTCAAGCCTGCTTTAAAGGCACTAAAGACCTGGAAAGTACTTCTCTCTACTGAAGGGCCGCTCTATGGTTTCTTAGGGGAGAAAAAGGAGGTGTAAGGAGTGGTCACCCTCTCGGTGACGTTAGCAGGGATTGTAAAATTGGTGAAATTCATAGTCGTTGAAGCTCCGAGCAGCTACAACGCAAATTTTTGGAAGGCCATTCCTGAACGAGTACTAAGCAATAATTTCAACCTATCATCAGACTTTGAAGTTTGCTTTTAATGGTAAACAATACCGGATTAGGAGCGATCCGAGGAAGGCAAGGGAATTTTACGTCAGGACAGTTAATTTGATCAAATCATCTCCTATCCAGGTTATTGATATATCCTCTACACCTCAAATTACTGATCAAGTCAAAGCGGCAGAAGAAATAGAAGAAGAAGCTGCAAGAGATGGAACTTGCTTGGAACCTGCCCAAGCGATTCAAGCCGTGCCAATCAGCGAAGAATATAAGAGCAAAAAGCTTTCAATCAACGCTGAATTGCCCAAAGCTGATAAAGATCAACTTATATCTTGTCTCCTCAAGAACTTGGATGTCTTCGCCTGGTCGCCGGATGACATGTCAGGAGTTGATCCAGTTGTTGCCTGCCAGAACCTCAACATCGATCCTAACTTTACCCCAATCAAGCAAAAGAAAAGAGCAGTACCAGAGACTCTCGCTCAGCCGATCCGGGAGGAGGTGGAGAAATTGTTAAAGGCTAAATTTGTTCTGGAAATTCAATACCCTGAGTGGGTATCAAATGTTGTGATGGTTAAAAAAGCTGGGGGAAAGTGGCGGATGTGTGTAGAATTCATCAAACTTAATAAAGATTGCCCTAAAGATTGATACCCCTTTTCTCGGATAGATTCTTTAGTAGACTCTGCGGTGGGATTCTCTTGCATGAGTTTTTTAGATGCATTCTCCGGCTATCATCAAATAAGAATGCACAAGCGGGACATTCCTCACACCTCATTCATCACGAATGATGGATGTTTCTGTTATCTCGTAATGCCTTTTGGGCTAATGAATGCCAGCGCAACTTATCAGAAAATGATGGACACTATTTTTAAAACCCAGAAAGGTGATGAGTCCCATTTATACACACTTTTATGGACCCATCCAGGCTAGTTTTCTCTTTCATGTGCGTCATTCTCGAGCTATTATTGCATTTATCTCTCTTATGCTCATTCATGCGCACTTGCGTGCTTCGTTCTCCTTTTAAGCCTGTTTTGTTGTGCGTTTGCGCTTCATGTTATTGGGGGTAAGAACATGGTGCTCCCTAATCCTTTTTCTATGATTGATTGGTGCTGGAGGTGTATTCCCAGCTGGATTGCTGTGCTTGCAGGTGGTTGGATCATCTCCTTTTGCCCAGAAATCATGATGGTGTATATCGCACGGTCATGTGTTTTCTTGACGCACAGACGCCTACGATCGTGCGCCTTCATCTGGGTAGAAAGAAGGTGATCTGAATTTATTCATGCATTTTTACGCACGGGCGGATTCACCCGCGCGCGAAGGGAACGCATGATCGCCTGTTTTGACTATTTTTCAGCCAATCTGAATTTGTTCATGCGTTTTTATGCACGGGCAGATTCGCCCGTGCGTGAGTAAAATGCACGGGCGCTGCTTCTTCTTCCTCAAGCCATTTTATTCGTTAAATAATGCACGGGCAACGCACAGTCGTGCGTTCGCCCGTGCGTGACTAAATTTCTGATTGTTTAGTATTTAAGGGAGGAAATCTGCTGCAATCGAGGATTCCCCGCGGGAAAAGCTTGAGAAGCCCGCCATTTTCGCCCAGTTCGCCTCTCCACCACCGTTCGACCTAGGAGGAGCTCTGGCAACCATAGTCTTGCAAATCTTCCGCCGAAGTTCCCTCCTTATCCTCCTCCATCATCTTTGAGATCAAGAACGCCATCGACGGAAAGTCTCCGCTGCATTCAAGGTGTCGAACAAGAGTTACCTCTAGCTAGACCAAGAAGAAGACGGATAATAGTAGAGGAAGGTGAGAGCTCCTTTGGACCCCGGACGCAACTGAAGACCAAGCACGGATGAGGCTTGACAACCCTACAATTCCGGCTGAGAATCTTCAGTATAGTCTTCGGGCTTCGGTTTCCTTTTTTCCCCTTCGCTTTGCTTCAGAGTTTTCCTTGTATGTGTTTGTTATTGTGGATGATGTTCATAAACTCTGTGTTTTAGTTAATATGATTTCGTGTTTGTGAGATCTTTTGTGGTTTATGAGATTTGAGGAGCGTCGTAGTCCCCCATCCACTCCACCACTTTGTAGTGCTCCGCACTAGCAATTGCTAGTTACGTGTTCCGCGATGAGGTGCCTACGACCCTCATCCGCCAGCCTTCTCATCCACCCGCTCACCGAAGCACGGCATCACGGCTGTTGCATCCATCTCGCCTTGCGAAGCGGAGTTTTGACCCGCATTTCTCTTATTTCTGCAATAGCTTTGGACACCAATCACAATGCCCTTGTTTTTACGTTCTTTTACTCGTCGTAACAATCGCCTCACTCTATTTTCTTGTCACCACAACCTGCATTCCCTGAGAAATAGATATCTGGGGAGTTTCCTCCCAACTATTACTTGCATGCGACCGGTGCACTTGCCGTAATCGCATCAAGTTTTTGGCGACGTTGCTGGGGAATGCAGGCGTGATGAGATTTTGGTTGTGAATCAATTATTTTCGATTGAGTCTTTTATTCTTTTTAATTTATTTTTTATCATTCTATTTTCTTCTTCTGTATCATGTGGGCGCATTTGAACATCCGATGTCGTTGGTGTGGGGACACATCCCACACCAGTGATAGGTGTCCCAAAGAGTATGGTGTTGTTCAGAAACCGTACGGAGCCCATAAATCATTTGGCTCCTCTACCGCGCCTCCGTTGTCGCACTTTTACGCGGCTGCCGCACCTTTGGTGTCGGCGAAGCCGGTAAAGCAGTGTTTATTTTGCAAAAGTAGAGAGCATGCCTTGAAGGACTGTGCTGATTATCTTCGCCAATTGGCATATGACGATGAGCCAGATATCCGGATCGTCCCATCTTCGAATTCTGCGAGCACATCTCCTTCCTCTGATTACGTGTCACTTCCACCTTCACTTCTTGAAGGCTCTGGAATCGAAACGTGCATCAGTGTCCCTTATGAATCTGTTTCTGATGCGACTCCCCATACCTCTTCGGTTCATGTACCACTTTTCGTGGATTTGTGCCCTTGTGTGGAGAGTGTGCCCGAACTCATAAAAAGCACGTCTTCTCCCACCACACACGAAACTACATCTATTTCTGATGTTATCATTGAGGTCAATTTGCAGGATATTGCAGACCTGCGCAGTGTCGTGCCCACACTCATGGAGGAGGACAGTCTCGATTGTGCTGAAGCAACCGTTTCGGTTCAGTGCGAGGAAGTCCAAGTTATTGAGGTGGCCAGTGTGTGCGCTGTTGAGTCTAGTGAAATCTTCGATGATATCATCAGTTTGTCATTGCCGCACCCTATGGGGGATGAAGACGGGATGATCCCCTCAGATGAGATTTCTTTTAGTTCTTCTTCCAATTTATTTCCTGACCCCCTTTCTTTATGTACAAGGATGCAGGATGCCCCTCCTCCGGTTGGTCAGACCTTATGCATGGAGGAGTCGAAAGCCTAGTGGGATGAGGAAGGTACAGTGAAGGAACGTCTTGTTTCCTCATCATCGTTGGTGCTTCCCCTTGAGGATTGGTTACAAGGGGGCAAGCGGTTTTTCTTTGAAGACATAATACTGGAGTAGAAGAAGAGGGCGAAAAAGGAGGAGATTTGGGGTTGGAGGCTTAGCATCCTACTTAATTTCCACCCCTACTATCAGGTCCCGGGACCTTTTTCTTTCATCAGTTGTTACTACTTCAAATCAGCTTATAGCTGATTTGTTTTGAGCTTGTAATAATAATTAGGATTTATTAGCTTTTGCTTATTCCTAGACAATATGAACTTTGCTTTAATTCAAGTATTTGGTCCACCTTAAGGACGGTAAACAAAAGGGCTCCTTGGGAGATAACCCATGGGGGAACCATTCGGTACCGAACTTTCGTTCAGATTTTTGTTAATTTTGTTTTGTTATTTGCTTTATGCAAACATCGCAGGTTTAAGCTCTCGCTTGGGGGATGAGGAAGGAGAAATTTAAAGAAGGAATTGCCGCACTTCTGGCATGCTCATTCGTGAGCATAAGTCCACTCTACCCCTATTTTCCTTATTCATGAATCTTCTATTTATATTGCTTTGATCAAGTTTGGGGGAGAGATCGAGTTATGCATGTGCACGCACTTTGCATAGCATGTTAGAATGTGCTGAGTTAGGATTTTCAATTTTGTTGCACACATTGCATACATTTGCACCTAGTTCACGCGTACTTGATCGCACGTTCTTATTGGGTATTACTGCGAGGTTCTCCACTCGTAAGAATTAGATTGTTAGTGTAGGAGTGAGGGGTGGAGAAAAATGTTGACTCGAGTAGTACTATAGTCGAGTGCTCCCGTCACGCCTAGAAATTCAATTAGAGTAGAATAAAATTCAAGGTTATATATTAATTATTTCTATTATAGTAGTTGCAATTTATTTTACTCTAGTTGTGAATCCGGTGAATCCAACGGTAGCATAGGGTCAAGTGTAGCAGGATTAGTAGTAGCTTATTACTAGGGTCGGAAGGAAGGATAACCTTTCTCAGTGGCTAGAACTTGCACTAGGCGACTCTTGAAACAATTGCGTTGAATAACTCGTTATAAAGCGTGATGTGGGCCATTTCTTGATCCGTTTGTGCTTTTGAAATCCTAACCAACATAATCACCCTTGCAAGCCCACTTGATCCTACCTATCCTCCTTGTTTAGCTCTACTTAAATTTCACCAATGCCATACGGCCAAACCTATATTTGCACCAACAAATGAGTTTGAAAGAAATTTATATATCTATCACGTTTGGTGTTATCTCTGATGTGTATGGTAGTTTTGAGAAAGCTAAAGGAGAAGTTTATAAAGTGCTTACAAAAGATATATATATGTCGAGAGGAGAAAATAAAAATCATTGTGCAAAAAGAACTTTCAAATACAATCTCTCGATAAAACAATGTATGGTCGGCTTAGCACACACCTAGTGTCCAGTTGAAGTCTGGGGGTGTTGTGTGGTTCTTGAAACTGTTGTATTGGTGATTTTATACTCTTGAGTACTCAGGTTATGTTGAGTGCGATGACCATTGTTCTTCTAGTTATCTAACCTAAACTCAACCTAAGCCAAATCTCAACCTATAAGTCCTATTGATTTTAGATATGAGTCATCTCATGCAGTGGAGAGAGTGCGAACGTGCAAGCCTATGGACACCGACTTTGACGGATTTCTTAGGAGATTATCCCGAGTTTTGATTCGAGTAAAACTCTACTCATTAGTCACGTGAAAGTGCACTGTAAACCTTACTAGAATTCTCTAGAGGGGGGGTGGTGAATAGAGATTTAAAAATACTTTGTGCAAAGTTAACAAATATATATATGTGTGTAATAATCAAAGATTTAAGCATCCCACACACCAACCAGAATTAAGTAAAAGAAATAGCAAAAAGAAAATCACAGCACAACACAAAGAAATATAGTGGTTCCCCAAACTTTGGGTAGTCCACTATTCTACCCCCTGGTTGGAATTCACTATCTTGTACTGAGTCTTTTGATAAGGAGACTCTTAGAACCAGCCTGAGTCTTTTGATAAGGAGACTCTTAGAACCAGTACAACTGAATTTTTTTTTGAAGAGAGATTCTAAAATCTCTTTTACACTGTTTGAAAATGAAATGAAGATAAGAAGAAGAAGTAGAAGAAGTAATTGAAACAAGAAAGAATCTTCTTCTTAGCAAGAAGACTAGAAGCACAAGAAATAGTGAATGAAATCTCTCTTCTATAGTGAGAAGGAGATTGTAGACCTTTTTCTCTTTCAATGAGAGCTATCAGAGATTGCAGCAGTATGGCTTCAGAGAGAGAAGAAGAAGAAGGCTTGTTGTTTGCTTCAGCACACTATCACTTCTCTCAGCTTTTCTCACTATTCTCTTAGGAGCTTTTCCTCTATTTCAAATGTATGGAGTGGATCACTTCTCCTTTTGTTCTCTGCCGACTTCCCTCTTATTTATAGCTCTGTTTATTCAAAGAATACTATAGGAGATAATCAATTAGCAGACAGAGAAATAGTAAGAGAGAAAAGATTCCATAATCAACATTTATGTAGAAGGAAAGAGATCATTCTGATTTCAAATAATATCCATAATAAACTTAATCAATTTAGCCAAGAATCATTTAGAAGGAAAGACTGATTCAAAACGGCTAGAAAAGAATAATATCATTCCATAAATTTCAGATCTACAGATAGAAGGAAAGAGATCTGGCGTGTCTTTGAATCTGATATAGAAATCGACGTGCGTCGATTACTATTCGACGGAAGCGTCGATTTCAGACTGGCTCGACGTCGAGAGGAGAATATGGAAGGTGCGTCGACTAAGGTGCGTCGACTTCACAAGATACGTCGATTAGAAATCAGAGTTAGATCGACATAGGTTACGTCGAATTCTGTTTGGAGTTACTTCGACTCATTCTGAAAGGAACGCCAACTACACTTCGACGTTGCATCGAATACTATTCAACGCATATTTACTTAGACTAATTTTTCATTCTTAGAATTTATATTCTACTCATTTTTAGGGGTTAAGATAAATCATTTCCCCAACATCACGCTATTTTCACTTGTGCGCGACCGAAAGATTCACCGGGATTCATCATCCGAGTAAACTAGATTTCAAATTACTGTTCTAGAAATAGTTAAATATAATCTTGAGTTAAATTCTATTCTAACCTATTTCTACGCACGTGAGCATGCGACTTCGCATGGGTCTGTACCACTCAAACTCACTCTAACACCCAATTGTTCCGACGGGGGAGCTGAGTAGTTTGCCTGAGACGTGCAAATGGTTAAGTCTGGTGGTGTGATGAGTCCCATTTATACGCACTTTTATGGAATCATTCGGGCTAGTTTTCACTTTCATGTGCGTCATTCTCGAGCTATTATTGCATCTATCTCTCTTATGCTAATTCAAGCGCACATGCATGTTTCGTTCTCCTTTTAAGCCCGTTTTGGTGTGCGTTTGCGCTTCATGTTATTGGGGCTAAGCACATGGTGCTCCCCAATTCTTTTTCAATGATTGATTGGTGTTGGAGGTGTATTCCCAGCTGGATTGTTCTGCTTGCAGGTGGTTGGATCATCTCCTTTTGCCCAGAAATCATGATGGTGTATATCACACGGTCATGCATTTTCTTGACGCACGGACGCCTGCGATCGTGCGCCTTCATCTGGGTAGAAAGAAGGTGATCTGAATTTATTTGTGCATTTTTACGCACGGGCAAATTTTCCCGTGCGCGAAGGGAACGCATGATTGCCTGTTTCGACTATTTTTTAGCCAATCTGAATTTGTTCGTGCATTTTTACACACAGGCGGATTCACTCGTGCGTGAGTAAAATGCACGGGCGCTGCTGCTTCTTCCTCGAGCCATTTTATTCGTTAAATAACGCACGGGTAATGCACGGTCGTGCGTTCGCACGTGCGTGACTAAATTTCTGACTATTAGTATTTAAGGCAGGAAATCTGCGGCAATCGGGGATCCCCCGCGGGAAAAGCTTGAGAAGCCTGCCATTTTCACCCAGTTCGCCTCTCCACCACCGTTCGACCTAGAAGGAGCTCCGGCAACAATAGTCTTGCAAATCTTCCGCCGAAGCTCCCTCCTTGGCCTCCTCCATCATCTTTGAGCTCAAGAACGCCATCGACGGAAAGTCTCTGCTACATTCAAGGTGTCGAACAAGAATTACCTCAAACTAGACCACGAAGAAGATGGGTAATAGTAGAGGAAGGTGACAGCTCCTCCAGACCCCGGACGCAACTGAAGACCGAGCATGGACGAGGCTTGACAACCCTACGATTTTGGCCGAGAATCTTCAACATAGTCTTCAAGCTTCAGTTTCCTCTTTTCCCCTTCGCTTTGCTTCAGAGTTTTCCTTGTATGTGTTTGTTATTGTGGATGATGTTCATAAACTCTGTTTTTTAGTTAATATGATTTCATGTTTGTGAGATCTTTTGTGGTTTATGAGATTTGAGGAGCATCGTAGTCCTCCATCCACTCCACCGCTTTGTAGTGCTCCGCACTAGCATTTGCTAGTTGCGTGTTCCGCGACTAGGTTCCTACGACCCTCATCCGCCAGCCTCCTCGTCTACCCGCTCACCGAAGCACGGCATCGCGGCCGTTCCATCCATCCCGCCTTGCGAAGCAAAGTCTTGACACGCATTTCTCTTATTTCTGCAATAGCTTAGGACACCAATCACAACGCCCTTGTTTTTATGTTCTTTTACTCGTCATAACAATCGCCTCACTCTATTTTCTTGTCACCACAACCTGCATTCCCTGAGAAATCGATATCTGGCGAGTTGCCTCCCAACTATTACTTGCACGCGACTGGTGCACTTGCCGTAATCGCATCAAAAGGGAGAAATCTAGAAGTTCATGTCAATGGTCTCTTAATCAAAAGCAAGCTTTTTCTTAACTCACCTTAACGACCTACACGAAACATTTGCAACCCTTCGAAGTTTCAATATGAGATTGAATCCATTGAAATGCATTTTCGGAGCTAGCAAAGGTAAGTTTCTTGGCCATCTCCTTATTCCGGAAGGGCTGGAGCCGAATCCCGATAAGGTGAAGGCTATCTTAGAAATGTCATCTCCCAAGACCCTTAAGGAAGTTTAGCAGCTGGGTGGGAGGATGGCAGGTTTGAGCCATTTCATCTCCCGCTCTGGAGATAAGAGTGCTCCTTTCTTCAAAACTCTCCGAGGAGGGGCCAAGTTTGAATGGACAAAGGAGTGTGATGACGCTTTCAATCAGCTCAAAAAGCAATTAACATCAACTCCCTTGCTCCAGAGCCCCATGGAGGGAGAAGACCTCTTTCTGTACCACGGAGTCAGCTCTGATGCCATCAGATTGGTTTTAGTCAGGGACGAAAAGAAGAAGCATTTTCCAGTTTATTATGTAAGCAAATTTTTAAAGAGTGCTGAAACCCGGTACCCAATCCTTGAGAAGTTAGCACTGATGCCCGTGACATCAGCGCAAAGGTTGAGACCGTACTTTCAAGACCATTCAATTCAAGTTGTCACTGGCCTTCCACTAAAGAGTGTCTTAGAGAAGCCGGAGCATTCAGGTAGATTAGCAAAGTGGGCAATAGAGCTAAGCGAATTTGACATCTATTATATTCCTAGAGTAGCGATCAAAGCTCAGGTACTAGCAGATTTCATGATTAATGCAAAAGGGGCTAGTTCGGAGAAGGAACTATGAGCCCCTCTCGTCTGGACAATTTTCGTTGATGGAGCCTCATGTAAAAATTCTTCTGGAGCTGGAGTTATTTTGATCAATCCAAATGGAATTAGACAAGATCAAGCGTTGAAGTTTTATTTCCCGACAACAAACAACCAAGCTGAATATGAAGCTTTGCTCGCCGGTCTCAGATTCGCAAGAGAATTGGGAATTGAAGATGTTCATGTCAAAACAGATTCTCTAGTAATGGCATCTCAAGTGAATGGAAACTTCGAGACCAGGGATCACATTTTGAAGCAATATCAAGCTCTAGTGAAAATTGAGATAAGCAAGTTCAAGAGCTTTATAATCCATCATATCCCAAGAGAAGAGAACAAGGAGGCAGATGAGCTAGCAAATTTTGGTCATCTTTCAGGAGGAACAACTTCAGAGTTATTTCATCCAACTATCGAGGAGCGAGAAGTCATGCAGATAAATCAATGTCCGTCTTGGATGGATCCTTTCATACTCTATCTCTCGACAGGGGAATTTCACTCCACGATAAAAGATAGAAAAAGGTTTAAGCTTAAAGCAGCCCATTATTATCTTGTTGCAGGAATTCTATACAGGAAAACCTTTCTTTCACCTCTTGCCCGATGTGTTTCCGAAGAAGAAATTCCAACTATCCTTCAAGAGGTTCATTCGGGATAATGTGGTAGTCATTCAGGAGCTAGAACCTTGGAAAGGAGGATTCTAAGACAAGGATATTTTTGTCCCCAAATGAGGAATGATGCAGAAAATTTCGCAAAGAAATATGTTCAATCCAAGAAGTTTGCCCCCCTTCAGCATCAACCAGCTCAACAACTCAGGTCTATAGCCACCCCATGGTCGTTTTCAGTTTAGGGGATTAATTTGATTGGACCTTTTTCCTTGGCAAGTGGGCAGCAAAGATTCATTTTAGTCATGATTGATTATTTCAGTAAATGGATTGAAGCAAAGGCATTAGCTAAGACTCCTACTCAGATAGTGAGGAATTTCATCTTGGGGAAGATAGTTTGCAGACACAGAATTCCCATGGAAATCATCACGGATAATGGCCCGCAATTCAATATCTCAAGCCTTATAAATTTCTGTGATCAGATCGGCACTGAATTACAATTTGCCTCTGTACATCACTCTCGGAGCAATGGTCAAGTAGAAGATGCCAATAAACTCATAATCAAATTCTTGAAGAAGAAAGTGGAAAATCTTAGAGATAATTGGACGGAACAATTACCTTCGGTATTGTGGGCTTTGAGGACAACTCCAACTTCAGCTACTGGAGAGTCTCCTTTCAAATTATCTCATGACTCAGAAGCTCTCATTCCCATCAAATTTGAAGTCAGGAGTCCGAGAGTGTTATTATCTCAGCAGCATCAAGATAGCTGGATGGAAGAAAATGATGAAGACTTGAAATGCAGTATTGATCTCATTGAAGAACTAAGGGATATGACAACCATCAGACAAGAAGAAGTAAAATGGAGAATGGCCAGATTTTTTGACAAAAATGTAAGAGTTAAAGAATTTGCTGTTGGAAACCTGTTCCTCAAGAAAGTTGACGCAGCAACAAGATCTGGATCGGTTGGGAAACTTAATCCAAACTGGACAGGACCATTCATTATCAAGGAAGTGCTCAAGAATGGAGCATATTGTCACCAATCTTATGAAGCGAAAGATTTATCTCACACTTGGAGTGGAGATGACCTCAAGCGTTTCTTTTCTTAAAACATGTATTTGTCTATCATTCCATCTTCCTTTTTGCAAGCATTATGATAATGTGGATGTAAAACTCTTACTTCATGCATATTAGAAAGAAAACCTTGAGATATATTTAACTGTTAAAGGCGAAGGTCCTACCAAGAGAGGTATCGACGGATCCTACTTCATTCCCCCTCATCTTGAAGCTTGAGTAGTAAAATCTGCCAGGACCACAGGTAGCGGAGAGATTTCGCATTCGTGTAGCAGTAACTCACCAAGCTCATGTGGAGGAACTTTAGCTTGTCGGGTCCTAGCTGACATCTAACACACCTTTGCATCAAGGGAAGTCTAGGTGAATGTTTAGCTCAGTTATGCATTGTAGAAGGACATCGTTACAGTCCTGATGATCTTTCCAGGATAAGCAATGCAGGTGTAACCTCCGCGGTATGACCGCACCTACCATATGGATCATCTTATTATGTGACCCTAGTATAATCTTGGATAGTCTATTGGGGAAAGCAATGTCGGTATGGCTTCAGCGACATAACCACACCTACTCCTTTTTTGATCATTCTGAGTTGGTCACATCAAATACTATAATTGTGGTGGTCTTTACAGGAAAGCAATGCTAATATAGCCGCACCTGCCCTTTAGATCATTACAAATTATATCCATCAATCTCTTATTAGTAAGGGGCGGTCTGAGGTTTTTGAAGACCGTCGGTCTCAATATTGGATCGTGTTGAGTATAGGGCGGTCTGACGAAATTGAGACCGCCGCCTAAAAGTCTTTAAGACCTTGTAAAATTTTAAAATGGCCGAGCTTTACAGCATGTTTATGGTTCCAAGCCAAGGAGGAGACAGTCTGAATCATTGAGAGATCGTCATTCTTTCTCTCATTAAAGGATATTCAGGAATCACGTGTATTATGACCTTTTGTCTCTAGAGATCTTACAGATTCAAGATCGCCAGTTTTCATAAAGGCAACCTATGTAATATTGAAGATCGCATTCAATATTTGTTTATTTGAGAATCAACAACCACGAATTCACTTTTTATCTTGACAAATGATTCAAAGCTAGAGGTCGAAAATGTGATAGCGGCCTCATGAAGGTGCATTATAGCCAGAGACCGCTAGTCATAAGCGATCTTGTTCATCCTCAGCGATCTCATTATCTCATTTTTGTTTAAACAGAATTGTTATCTACCTTCATATCAATCGGTATGGAGAAATAAAGATTGTGGATCCGACTTATAAATATCTTATAAATATGGGAGATCGTTGGCTATCACAAGAAGGTATTTTCCAAATCTCCATGGAATGGCCTGAAGAATTAAAGATCGCAGACTATCCACTATGAAAGGGCTGTATCTTTCAAGGAGCAGTCTCAACCGTGGTAGATCGTATCTTATGTTCCTGCTCGAAGTTATTAAGAAATGATATCTACAAATTAATGTTATCTTGGCAGATCTTAAAGGTCGTAGACCGCAAATATGGTAAGCGGTCTCGTATATGTATTATAGCCAGAGATCTCCAGTTTTAAGAGATCTTGCCCATCTTTAGCTATCTCGTGATTTCACTCTTGCTTAATTAAAGCTGATACTTCACCTCCCAGTATACGATATGAAAAGTGTGAAGTCGCCTTTATTGAACCGCTCAGTATAAAATGTATAAGGTAATTATCCTGAGCTAGGTAAACATCTAAGGTATTGAGATCGAATGTCAGTTCTATCTCATTATAACGAGGTCGCGAGTATTACAATCAACATTTAAAAGAAAAATACAAGAAAAACATTCATTCACAGAAAAGACAAATGTATACCAAATTTCTATTTTTCTATTTCAATGTTCATTACATCAGATCGTGCGGTCATGACCTGCAACATATTGGCTTCCACTCGCTTCGTCAACATTTCCTTCAATATCAATATTTTCTTCCTCTTCTTCTCCATCGGCAGCAACCTCACAGTCGTGATCGACTATTCGTCTATTACCCTCGCAGCATCGGGGAAAAGATCGACAAATTTGATATCTTTAAACTCTTCAATAAGACCGCCGCGGTCGCAAAGTTCTGAGATCACCTGCTCTGCGGTCTCTTTTATGTGTTGCATTAGAGCGTTCTGGAATTCAGGATTTTCTGGATCAGACGCTGCTTCTTTTGATTGCTGCAGAAGAAAATAATTAGATCGCGCGGTTACATAAAAGAGAACTCGATACCTCAGGTAAAATTATTTTACCTTTCTCTCTTCGTGCAGGAACTCATTCTCTTTCAGGGCCCATCGCAGAGACCGCCACATATGATGATGTAAGACCGTGCTCCTAGCGGTCGCTTGAGCGCAGGAATCAGGAATCATCTCAGTCTCAATGTTATATGCCACTTTATGGTTCTTGTTTCCACAAAGGGTTGAGGTGACCGCAAATGCATGGTGGGATAGTTTTCCACTCCTAAGAGGGAGATCGGTGGACACCTTCACGACCTTCCCTTTCGCACCGCATTTGAAAAGGGGTTTTCCCCTGATGTCCTTCTGCTTTTTCATGAAACCGGCCATAGGAAACTGGTCGCTGGCGGTCTCAGATGCACCACCAACCCTAGCGGTCTCACATTCTTCTTCTCTTCATTGTCTTCTTTTTCTCTGGGTGAGCACCTCTTCAGCTGGTGCTACCTGGTCGGCTGCAGGGATCCCAAAGGGCACTGAAGAAGAAAGAGTTAGAAAAATCTAGAAATTATGGAAAGGATATGTAAGACCGCGGGGAAAATACTCACTTTCTTCCGGAAGAATCTCAGCGATCTCAGGCCAGATCGCTAGATAATGAAGGAGGTCCAGTCGCTTGCCCGCTAAAAAGGACAAAATTTTCAGCTCCTCTCCTGAGATCGTCTTGTTTTTTCCTTCATCTCTTGGAGATGGTCAGCAGCTGAGACCGTCGAGGTCGCCTTCGAAAATAAGAGAACTTTCTGTCCAGAAAGGAAATTTGTTGGGAAGATTTAAGATTTTTACACCTTCACATGAAAAAAAGATTAACCCCTTAAACTCCTCTTTCTTTGGTCCTTCTTTTAATACGTTTGCAGTAAAGGTCGCTCGGAAAAGTGCCATAGTGAACTTAATTCATTCCAACCTCAGGTAATTGATAACGACATTGTTGGGTATTGAATCCACAATAGCCTAGATTTGTGAGAAGTCACCCTTGAACCGAGGTGAATTGCTAGTGTATTTGATATTGTCTTTTAGTTATGATCTTGCAGGTTATAAATGCTAAGTGTAGACCAATGTCAGATCACAATGGGTCATTAAACACAGTCTCATGCAATGTAATCCCTCATTGTGTGGAACATAGTGTTGACTCATGTGTGATTTCTCTATTGGGATACACTGTATTCTCAAGACTCTTGAAGCTTGGGAGTTGGAAGAGTTGTTGGTGTTCTAGAGAAGAAAGGAGAAAAGTTCAGAAATTTTTCTAAGGGTATTTCTCGAGAAATCAAAGGTATCTCTCGAGAAATCCAATTCATTTCTCGAGAAGTCCTCTTTAGCTTTCGAGAATTCTTTCTCTGATTCTATTCTTTTGTTTCTATGGAATTTCTCGAGAAGTCCTTTATTTCTCGAGAAGTTAAATTCATTGCTTGAGAAGTCTTAATTGTTCTCGAGAAATCTTCTCTATTTTCCTTTGAAAGTTTTTCTTAGCGGGTTCTCGAGAAGTCTTATGTTCTCTCGAGAAATCAAAGCCATTTCTTGAGAAGTCCCTTTGTTCTCGAAAAAATCTCTTCCAGTCTTCTTGAAAGCTTTTTCCAGCCTTATCTCGATTTCTTGCAGCCATTTCTCGAGATGTAAAGTTCATTTCTCGAGAAGTCAAATCTATTTCTCGAGAAATCCATATTGTCTCAAGAAAATTATTTTCTTCCTGTGCTGCTTTGAAATCCGGTTCCTGATGGGATTTTATTTTCTTCTGACGGAGTTGACGGCACGTGTGAGTGGTGTTAAGGTTAATCCTAGCTTAAATCAAGGCCTCTTAGCAGTTACTTATGATTGCTATATAAGGCTTCTATCTGGTCTTATCTTAACCATAATTCTAATCTCTCTAATCTTCTATTCGATCGGATCATCGTGAAGATGCTGCTGCCTCCGGCCATTGTTGAAGGATCGATCTCTCTTTCTCTCACAATCAATTGATTCCTTCTAAAGAAAAGATTCAACAGATCAGTGCTCTAATCATCTACAGCAATCTATTGGATCATGTTGAATACTAGAAATCAGATCTGGGATTTCAATCGTTTCTTCCTCTTCTTCTAGCCAAAGGTTTTCAAGATTCTAGGAGGAAGAAGATCTCAGAAGTTCAGATCTGAACAAGTTTTGTTAAGTATTTCATTGTACTCAATCTCATTTTCTTGTAGGAGAGTTTTTCTCTGAGTTGTAAGAGAGTGTTTCTCCAAGTTTTAGGAGCAGTGCCTCCGAGTTTGTAGGAGTTTTGTTTCCGAGTTGTAGGAGTTATGACTCCGAGATTGTAGGATCGTTCTTGATCTGAGATTTTGAGAAGTAGCCAAGGCTAGCTGTGGTTCTAGATTGGTGAGGCTGGAAAGTGGAGTACCCATGATCAGGGAACCACTATAAATTCCTTGTGTCGTCTGTGATTGTGATTTGCATTCTGTGTTTATCTTTTTATCAAGTAGTCATTATACAAAAGACGCAGTTATCACCTATTCACCCCCCTCTAGGTGATTTAGGTAGGCAACTAGATAATTCAATTGGTATCAGAGATAGGTTATTCATTTCTAGGTTAACACCTTGAACAGGATCCATCCATTCTAGTTCCTAGCAAATCATGGAAAGAAGCAAGGATTCCTCCTCGTTGAAGCTGCCAATCTGCACAAAGGATAATTTTCCCATGTGGAAATAAAGAGACAAATTTTACATGGAAGTCGCAAATCCGAGAATATTTCAAGTCTTGGAAGAAGGCCCTCATGTGCATATGACTGCCTCTATAATTGACCATACTGTTCAGGTGCCAAAGAAAATGATGGACCTAACTAAGGATGAGATCGCTATAGTAGCCTTGGACAAAAAGGCGAAGAACATTATTGCTAGTGCAGTGGACGACTCTATGTTGCAAAACTTGATTCATTGTAGATCAGCCAAAGAGATATGGACATCCATAATTGTTCTCATGGAATGTACCGAAGAGGTAAGTGACGATAGAAGATCTCTACTCAACCAAGAGTATGAGGCCTTCAAGCAGAGTAAGAAAGAGTGAATTGTCGATGCCTATGAAAGGTTCTTCAAAATTGTTAACGACCTATGAAACTATGGCCGGGAATTCACAAACGGTGAACTCAATGACAAGTTCCTGCGATCCTTGACAAAAGAATGTGATAGCAAGATCATTTCCATTAGGGAGTTTGGAAAGCTGCCAAATATTGACCCATATAATCTGTTCGGGAAGCTATTATCCCATGAGCTGCAGATGAATATCTGCAAAACAGAAGAAGATGGGAATCAGACTTCTAGCAAGGAAAGGACCTTGGATCTGAAGGCCGAGAGCTCCAGGAAAAGCAGAACTCTGTCTCCAATAAGGGCACAAGAATCCGATGAAGAAGAAGAATCAGAAGCCGGCTCCTCCTGCTCAGAAATGTCATGTAACACCCCAAAAATCGTGGTTCAGCAAAGTAGGCGGAGTGGTAGTGCTGCACTTGAAGCAGGCTAAATCTTCCCTTTCTGCTCTTAGCGCACGATCAGTGGCCTCTTCGCGCACGACTAGTGATCGTGCGTTAATTCAGGAGAGAATCGAGTTCTGTCTCGGACAGTGCGCACGACCATTTTCCTCTTCGCGCACGACCAGTGATCGTGCGCCAGCGATCGTGCGCCCTGTTTATTCTGTTCCGCGATTTTGAGCGGAGAAGAAGATCGGACCGTCCAAATCTTTTGGAAATTGATCCAATGGCTAGGTTTAGTTGCGGGAGACCTTTAGGGCTGATGAGAGGGGGTTAAACCCTCATATTTTTTAAGCCATTCTCTCTCCAAACCCTAGAGAAAGAAGGAGGAGCCAAGGAAGAAGAAGGTAGATCCCGCCATTGACGGAGCTCCGGAGCTCCATTTCGCTAGCCGTTTCCAGATTTGGAGAGTGCAGCCCGGTGCGGTCATTTCTCTCCATGTAGAATCTCGGATCTATGGAGAAAAAGAATGCGTCTAGGGTAACGATTCTTCCTCCTGAACTTTGGACTTGTATTTGTCCTTTCATTCCTCTTCCTATGTTTGCATGAGGTATCCCTTTCACCAAATGGGTGAAGTGTAGGATTTCCTCAAGTTCTTCGGAACTCCGGGTAGATTGTGTCCGTCCCTGGCATTATTGCAAGTAGAAAATCCGGTAGTCGTGCGGATTTAGGCATTTTGTGTGAAGCCTATTCGTGGCCGTGAGCCCGAATCGGTGATGCTTGATTTGCGACGTTGCATTTAGGTTAGGCCTAGAATGCGTGCTGGAGAATGACTCCGTGAACTCACCTATAGTATTGCGGGAACTCAGTGTAGGCGTCTTGTGAAGATCCTAACAAAAGCCCCATGCTTTGAGTTTTGGATGAAGGCAAACCTTCACCACGAAATTGATGCGGAGTGTATTGCACCTCCCTTGTTGAGTATTCGTGAAACCTAGATCCTTGTGAAGGGGTTAGGTGCGTAGCGTATATTTAGTGTAGCACTTGAAGGTGCTAAACCCTTACGGGCCGAGGCGAAGCCGTACCCGCGTCGTGCGATAGATTGCGACGATTAGAGCACGGGCAAAGCTAAACCGAACCCGTTTCCATGCAGATCGGTAAGAGGTCCCTTCCTCAGGAAAGCCGTGTGATCATGGGAGAGGTCGTGGAAGGTGTCATACCTAGACCAACCAAAAGCTCTTGTTTCCACCCAAGGTTGTGGCCCTTACGGTGGAGTGTTTTGTGAAATGGATGTTATGTTAGCCTCATGCGATTGCTTAGGCGGTTGTGGGGAACCTTCGGGTGAACACAACCAACATCATGTGCATACCTAGGTTCCCTTCTTTTGATGCTCAACCTAGAAGATTGATTGTGCTTGAAACCTCACCTCGTGTAGTTGCACTTTCATTATATTTAGTACTTGTGCTAGTATGGCTTGCTTGCAGGGTAGAAGCTCCGCCACCCCGGAAAAGGGGTGGGGTCGTTATAATTTGGTCAGCTGTGCTGACCGTTACTTTGTTTGCCACCGCTTGGTGGAATGTTCTTATGCAGGTGCAGGTGAGTCTAGCGGGAAATAGCGGGCGATGGCCCTTTGCAATGTTGGCCCTCGAAGGCCAGCCCTTTTCCTGTTATTCATGTATGGCCGGCCTGCGTGCCGATGTATGCTTATGGAGTTTTGTGCATTGGATGAATGTAAGGCCTTAAGGCCGTAACTCTTATTCTGGATACATTCCTATGATAGTGGACAGTTCTATTTGAATGGTTTAATTAATGCTTCCGCTTACGTTTTGTACTCTCGTTTAGTTGTTACTTTTCTAGTTATCACCTTTTAACTCCTAGCTAGTGTGGTTTGTATGGCGTGGGGTCCCGGCCGGACCTGCTGTTATACTCTTCGTACTGGCCGGATGTTACAATTTGGTATCGGACTTAAGGCGTTAATCCGTAGTTTAGCGAATTCGGGACGAATTCCTTTTAAGGGGTGGTGCGCACGGGTTCTGCATTCACCTAAAACGACAAAAACTAATAAGAATGTCCACTTAGGAATGAAAAGAAAACATACTTGTTTGCGGAACCTGAGCGTTCCATGATTGATGTTTGATTTGTTTTGGGTCACTAAATTGTGCTTTGCATGATTATAGGTGACTAGAAGTGCTGCGGGGCAGTCTCGACCCCGTAACATCGCTGAAAGTAGTGGGTCGGCTGAAGTGCCAGCGACCACTCCTTCTGCTGAAATGATCAAATTAGTCGCAGAAGCGGTCTTCGCGATGATCAACGCTCAACCCCAAAGGCTGGTCCAGCCTGCTACTCCTACTCCGGATGTGGCCCCTAAGGTTGTTGCTGCAGTGGAACCTGCGGCGGAACCAAGGGTGGAGGCCCCTGTTCCTGTAGCTGTAGTAGAACCTGCGGTAGCGCCGAGGGTGGAACCTCAAGTTGCGCAAGTAGTTGCGGGGCGAACGCGTGACCAGCAATTAAAGCATTTCCTGTGCTTTAATCCTCCTACCTTCTCGGGATCTGAGTCCCCAACGGAGGCAGAGGACTGGTTGTCAAGAGTTAGAAGAACTCTGAGGGCGACAGCGACGGACGAAGCCATGATGGTCACCTTAGCCACTTTCCTTCTTGATGGAGAGGCTGTGCTGTGGTGGGAAGAGCAGGAGCTGCATAAGTTCTGCGGTAGAGATATTACTGAAATAACAATGGCTGAGTTTTCAAAGTCGTTCCTCCAAAGGTTTATCCCCTCTGCCCAGCGCATTGCGTTACAAAACCAGTTCTTGAGGTTGACACAAGGTGATCGCTCCGTTGACGATTACTTGCATGAGTTTACCAGACTGAGTCGCTATGCGGGGTCCTTGGTGGAGGATGAGGAGGCAAAGACAAATAAGTTCTATGAAGGGCTTCGGGACGAGTTGAGGCTGCTCCTTGCTGGCCCTATGACGTTCGGCTTCCAAGTGATGGTGCAAACTGCCAGATCTTTGGAGTTGGACATGAAGAGCGTACAAGCAAGGGGTGTTGTAAAGAAACCTGAGTTTCATGCGCCGGCCTCTCAGTCCAAGTCGGATTTCAGAAGGAACAAAAGGAAGTTCAAACAGGCGGAACCAGCTCCTTCAAATATTTCAGGAGCCACGACCGCGCGGACTCCTATTACGTGTTTCACCTGCGGGAAGGTGGGACACAAAGCTGCGGTGTGTCGAAGTGGTCCCCCGAAGGCTGGTAATCGAGCGGTGGATTATGCTCGTACTGCGGAAAAGGGTAAAGCTGCGGAGTCTTCGGCTTCCCAGCACATTCTGACTCAGCCGAGAGTCTTTTCGCTTGGCCAACAAGAAGCTATACGACAAACTGATGTCGTCACAGGTACGAATTAGAAGTTAGCTTTTACAGCTATATATATAATTCATACTGTGGTACGACTATATGCTTTATTTGTGTGCAATTAGGTTTCGTCCTAATTTTCAACTATCCGGCGAGAGCTCTATTTGATACGGGTGCATCGCACTCTTTTCTGTCCGAGGACTTCGTTGTGCGAATCGGAGTGCCGTCTACCTTCGTAGATGATAGATTGGAAGTAGTGCTACCCAATGGATCTCGAATGAGTGCGGATAGGAAGAGCCGTGTGAAGGTGTGGATTGGAAGTCAGGATTTTGACTTGGAAGCGTCGTTATTACCGTTAGCTGAATTTGATGTGATCTTTGGCATGGACTGGCTCTCGGAGCAGCGGGCATGCATAGATTGCAATACAAAGGAGATCACTCTGGGAAGGGACACCGAAGGAGAAACCATGTTCGCCGGTATGCGAGGAGCGAGCAAGACGCTGATGTCTGCTCTCCAGGTGGTTAAGGCGGTGAGAAAAGGCGCCGAGTTGTTCTTCACCTTGTTGGAGACTTCAGAGCCAATGCCCAGGTTATGTGATGTCCCAGTTGTAGCGGAGTACGCCGACGTGTTTCCTAACGAACTCCCTGGGGCTCCACCTCAGTGGGAGATCAATTTCTGTATCGAGTTGGTGCCAGGTGCCAAACCTGTGGCCCGCTCACCGTACCGGATAGCGCCAAAGGAATTGGCAGAGCTGAAGGTTCAATTGCAAGAGCTGCTAGAGCAAGGCTACGTACGTCCAAGTTCATCGCCTTGGAGTGCACCGGTCCTCTTTGTGAAAAAGAAGGACGGGAGCTTGCGTCTATGCATTGATTATCGAGAGCTAAACAAGTTGACCGAGAAAAACCGATATCCGATTCCAAGAATCGATGATCTATTCGACCAACTGGTGGGGTCGACGGTTTACTCCAAGCTGGACCTAAGGTCCGGCTACTACCAACTGCGGATAAGGGAATGTGACATTCCAAAAACAGCGTTCAGTACCCGCTTTGGGCACTATGAGTTCACGGTGATGCCGTTCGGTCTGTCCAATGCACCGTTGGTATTCAGGGACTTAATGAACAGGACGTTCCGTGAGTATTTGGATCAATTTGTGATCGTCTTTATCGACGACATTTTGGTATACTCTCAATCGGAAGAGGAGCTTGTAGGGCATCTGCACGCCATTCTGAGCACCTTGAGGAGGAGTCAGCTCTATGCCAAGTTCTCCAAGTGCGAGTCTTGGCTACCGTCAGTAGCATTCCTTGGTCACGTCGTTAGTGGAGATGGAATTGCAGTAGATCCGCCGAAGATAGAAGCGATCCGAGCGTGGCCTTTGTTGAAAAATGTAGCGGAAGTCCGAAGTTTCTTAGGACTTGCCGGCTATTATAGGCGCTTTGTGGAAAACTTCTCGAGGATCGCACTTCCTCTCACAAAACTGACTAGGAAGGATCATAAGTTCGTTTGGTCGCCCGAGTGCGCACGAGCTTTTGAAGAACTGAAGAGCCGTCTGACCACGGCACCCATTCTATGCTCGCCACAAGGTACGGAAGGCTACGAAATTTATAGCGACGCCTCAGGAAGTGGTTTGGGTTGTGTCCTAGTGCAGTTCAGGAAGGTAATTGCCTACGGCTCCCGGCAACTGAAGGTTCATGAGAGGAATTACCCGGTCCATGATTTGGAGCTAGCGGCCGTGGTATTTGCTCTTAAGCTTTGGAGGCATTATTTATATGGCGTGAAGATCGATATCTTTACCGACCACAAGAGCCTCAAGTACTTGCTGGATCAAAGGGAGTTGAATATGCGTCAAAGGAGGTGGATGGAGTTCCTTGGGGACTACACCTTCGACATCAATTATACTCCCGGTAAGGGAAATGTAGTAGCGGACGCGCTGAGTCGTCGGGCTCCCGCTCAAGCAAATTGGATTTTGATGCACGATGAGCGTCTAATCCGTGAGCTGGAGGAAATGGAGATCATATGCATTGATAGGAGAACGTCTACTTCAGCATGCTTGAACTGGACGGAGGTTCAATACGACCTTGCCGACCGAGTTAGACAAGCATTGGAGCTGGACGAGAGCATGAAACGCTATAAAGCGGAAACCGTTGAGGGGTTAAACGCTGATTTCTCTTTTGAAGACGACCTTATGTGGAAACAGGAAAGGTTGTGCATCCCAAACGTTGGCACTCTACGGGCGGAGTTGATGTACGAGGCTCATCATACCAAGTACTCGATCCACCCGGGGAGCGCTAAAATGTATATGGATTTGAAGAAATTGTTCTGGTGGCCGGGTATGAAGAAAGACATTGCCCTTTACGTGGCCAAGTGTCATACTTGCGCGTTGGTGAAAGCGGAATGTCAACGTCCCGGTGGGTTTCTGAAGTCCTTGTCGATTCCGGAATGGAAGTTTGATGATATTTCGATGGATTTCGTGCACGGATTGCCGAGATCGCAGCATGGAAACGACGCCATCTGGGTGATCGTGGACCGTTTGACGAAGGTATCACACTTCATTCCGAACAGGAAGGATGATTCTGTAGAGAAGCTAGCAAAGCTCTATGTTGATTGTATTGTGAGACTGCACGGTGTCCCCCGTAGTATCGTCAGCGATCGTGACGGGCGTTTCACATCGAAAGATTGGAGGCTTATCCATGAACTGTTGGGCACGAAATTGAAGTTCAGCACGGCCTTCCACCCGCAAACGGATGGACAGACCGAGAGAACCAACAGGACTATGGAGGATATGCTCCGAATGTGCACTCTAGATTTTGGAAAAAGGTGGGAAGATCATCTCTACATGATCGAGTTCGCCTACAATAATAGCTATCAAGCCAGTATAAAGATGGCTCCCTTCGAAGCCCTCTATGGTAAGAAGTGTCGTACGCCGTTGTCTTGGGCGGAAACGGGCGATACTAAGCTATGAAGCGAAAGGATGTTGAAGAAGCAACTTCGACGATCCGGACTATACGTGAAAGGCTATTGGTTGCCCAGGATAGGCAAGCAAAGTATTTCAATGCCAAGCATAGGAACCTAGAGTTTGCCGTCGGTGACCGGGTTTACTTGAAGATCAAACCGTGCAAAGGGGTATCAAGGATCCGACGCTTGAAAAAGCTCAGTCCAAGGTACTTAGGACCGTTTGAGATCGTGGAGCGTGTTGGTGATGCGGCTTATCGGCTTGCACTATCTGCAGAGCTGAGCGGTCTGCACGACGTGTTTCACATTTCAGTGTTGAGGAAGGCAGTGCAAGAGCCTACTCATATCGTTGCGGTCGGCAAAGTTCCGGTTGATAGTGGGTTGTCGACGAAGGTCAAGCCCTTACGCATGGAAGATACCGAAGTAAAGCAGCTGCGGAACAAGTCCATTCGGATGGTAAAAGTCTGGTGGGATAATTGCGGCCGAGAGGAGCTCTCTTGGGAGAGAGAGCAAACGATGCTTGCGGAGTACCCCGAGCTATTTCTCTCAGGTAATTTATAGCTGAATTTCTTGCTATTTCTGTTTTATAAATTTCGGGACGAAATTCTTTTAAGGAGGGTGGAGTTGTAACACCCCAAAAATCGTGGTTCAGCGAAGTAGGCGGAGTGGTAGTGCTGCACTTGAAGCAGGCTAAATCTTCCCTTTCTGCTCTTAGCGCACGATCAGTGGCCTCATCGCGCACGACCAGTGATCGTGCGCCAGCGATCGTGCGTTAATTCAGGAGAGAATCGAGTTCTGTCTCGGACAGTGTGCACGACCATTTTCCTCTTCGCGCACGACCAGTGATCGTGCGCCAGCGATCGTGCGCCCTGTTTATTCTGTTCCGCGATTTTGAGCGGAGAAGAAGATCGGACCGTCCAAATCTCTTGGAAATTGATCCAACGGCTAGGTTTAGTTGCGAGAGACCTTTAGGGCTGATGAGAGGGGGTTAAACCCTCATATTCTCTAAGCCATTCTCTCTCCAAACCCTAGAGAAAGAAGGAGGAGCCAAGGAAGAAGAAGGTAGATCCTGCCATTGACGGAGCTCCGGAGCTCCGTTTCGCGAGCTGTTTCCAGATTTGGAGAGTGCATCCCGGTGCGGTCGTTTCTCTCCGTGTAGAATCTCGGATCTATGGCGAAAAAGAATGCGTCTAGGGTAACGATTCTTCCTCCCGAACTTTGGACTTGTATTTGTCCTTTCATTCCTCTTCCTATGTTTGCATGAGGTATCCCTTTCACCAAATGGGTGAAGTGTAGGATTTCCTCAAGTTCTTCGGAACTCCGGGTAGATTGTGTCCGTCCCCGGCATTATTGCAAGTAGAAAATCCGGTAGTCGTGCGGATTTAGGCATTTTGTGTGAAGCCTATTCGTGGCCGTGAGCCCGAATCGGTGATGCTTGATTTGCGACGTTGCATTTAGGTTAGGCCTAGAATGCGTGCCAGAGAATGACTCCGTGAACTCACCTATAGTATTGCGGGAACTCAGTGTAGGCGTCTTGTGAAGATCCTAACAAAAGCCCCATGCTTTGAATTTTGGATGAAGGCAAACCTTCACCACGAAATTGATGCGGAGTGTATTGCACCTCCCTTGTTGAGTATTCGTGAAACCTAGATCCTTGTGAAGGTGTTAGGTGCGTAGCGTATATTTAGTGTAGCACTTGAAGGTGCTAAACCCCTTACGGGCCGAGGCGAAGCCGTACCCGCGTCGTGCGATAGATCGCGATGATTAGAGCACGGGCAAAGCTAAACCGAACCCGTTTCCATGCAGATCGGTAAGAGGTCCCTTCCTCAGGAAAGCCGTGTGATCATGGGAGAGGTCGTGGAAGGTGTCATACCTAGACCGGCCAAAAGCTCTTGTTTCCACCCAAGGTTGTGGCCCTTACGGTGGAGTGTTTTGTGAAATGGATGTTATGTTAGTCTCATGCGATTGCTTAGGCGGTTGTGGGGAACCTTCGGGTGAACCCAACCAACATCATGTGCATACCTAGCTTCCCTTCTTTTGATGCTCAACCTAGAAGATTGATTGTGCTTGAAACCTCACCTCGTGTAGTTGCACTTTCTTTATATTTAGTACTTGTGCTAGTATGGCTTGCTTGCAGGGTAGAAGCTCCGCCACCCCGGAAAAGGGGTGGGGTCATTATAATTTGGTCAGCTGTGCTGACCGTTACTTTGTTTGTCACCGCTTGGTGGAATGTTCTTATGCAGGTGCAGGTGAGCCTAGCGGGAAATAGCGGGCGATGGCCCTTTGCAATGTTGGCCCTCGAAGGCCAGCCCTTTTCCTGTTATTCATGTATGGTCGGCCTGCGTGCCGATGTATGCTTATGGAGTTTTGTGCATTGGATGAATGTAAGGCCTTAAGGCCGTAACTCTTATTCTGGATACATTCCTATGATAGTGGACAGTTCTATTTGAATGGTTTAATTAATGCTTCCGCTTACGTTTTGTACTCTCGTTTAGTTGTTACTTTTCTGGTTATCACCTTTTAACTCCTAGCTAGTGTGGTTTGTATGGCGTGAGGTCCCGGCCGGACCTGCTGTTATACTCTTCGTACTGGCCGGATGTTACATGTCAGATGGGTATTTTCTCTAATCTCCCGTCAGTTTAAGAAACTACGTACTAAGCAAGAGAAGGCTTATGAAGAACAAGCCCTCTTCCTCTGTCTATAGACATTCTCGTCGTGATGGAGATCATCACAGGAAGGGCGCAAGCAACCATGACATGTATAAGTCTAAACCGAACAAACACATTTCTTCTGATATTATTTGTTATTGCTGTAATAAGCCAGGGCATATGATCGATGATTGCCCTCACAAGAAGAAAGAGGGTGGAAAGAGAGAAGAAAAGAAATCCACCCACGGGAGAAAGAAAACTGAAAGAAGCTTCGTCGCCAAAAAGTCCAAAACACTCAGCGACAGTGACTCAGAGAAGTCAAGTGATGAAGAGAAGCCTACTTCGGACTCATGGCTATGATTGACGACGAAGAAGAACTTCCTTACAAAGGGAAGGTAAATACTCATGCCATGTTGTCTGAATCTGATTATGCTTTAGCTAAACAAGAGAACTACCTCTAAGATGAGGATTCGGAACTCATGACTCAGTATACTGAATTGCTTAAAAAGCCTTTGACAAATGCCGAAAGGTTGTCAAAACCCAGGCCAAGGAGATTATGTCTCTCAAGGAAGTGGAATCTAATCTAAGAGAAGAAGTTGCACAACTTACATCTCACAGAGAGGAAATCCAGATCCTGACATACAAAATCAAAAGCTCAGATGAGCTCCATGCCCTGAGAGAGAAAACTATAAAAGAGCTGGAAGAACATCTAGCTGTTGAGAAGAAGCTAGTTGAAAAGTTCTCCCAACCCAAAACTGTTCTTCCAATCATTGATAGATTCTCCGCTAAAGCAAGTGGAAGTGGATTAGGTCATGTGGCTGAATCTAGTAAATCTTCTAAGAGCATCCTAGCCAAGATGAAAAATAAGAGTGCTAAGAAAGCCACTGCTGAAGAGAAAGGGAAGGCCCATATGGATCAGATGACATTTAAGAAGTTACCTTTCCTACAAATGCCTATGATCTGGAAAGCTCCTATGGTCACTTGACTAGACCAATTGTGTATGGGCCTGACAATGACTAAAAGAGGTGGACTCGTCCCTGAAACTTTGGTGCTAGTGCATTTAAGGCACCCTATGAGGAAATAAATCTGAGAAGTTATGGTCCTTTTGTTCATGGACCTATTGCAAAGAAAGCACCAACAGTGAAGACTGTTGCTCCTAAGCCAAAGAAGATAGTTATACCATGTGTATACTGCACGCATGAGAGATCCTCATCAAAAAGTAATTCTCCTGCCAAAACTAACGTTCAAAAAGTAAAGCAGGAAAATACAAAGCGGAGATACAACAAATTTGATTATTGGTGTTGCAGCAAGATTGGTCACTTTGCCGTAGATTGCTGGTTCAATCCTATTTATTTTAAGAGACCACAAGTAAACATTTCAAGAAAGACCACTCACAACGTTAACGTTCATCGTGGTGCTCAACTAACAAGGGACCGAGGACCCAAATTTGTTTGGTATCCTAAGGCAAAGTATTCTATTTTTGCAGGTATGTCCAAAGGCCAACAAAAATCCTATCTCGTATTTGGACAGCGGGTGTTCTCGGCACATGATCGGGATAAGAAGCCTATTACGGAACTATATTCCAGTTAAGAACGGTCCAAAAGTTATTTTTGGCGGATCCGACAGAGGAATAACAAAAGGCTACTGTATGATCACTAATGGTAATGTATCCTTTTCTGATGTGGCCTATGTAGAAGGATTAGAACATAATCTGATAAGCATAAGTCAACTATGTGATAAAGGATACACATTTGATTTTTGTAAAGATAAGTGTTTGATTAGTCAGCAGAAATTCTGAAACGATTTTATCAGACACTCGTTGTAGAAAATATTTTTAGTTTGAATTTTCTTTGTTTATCCTCTTCTACACCAGTGTGCCTTTTAGCAAAAGATAGTGCATCTCTTGTTGACCAATGGCACAAGAGACTAGCACATATTAATTTCCAAAACAATAAATAAATTATTTTCTCAAAACTTAGTGTGTGATGCGCCGAATGTTAAGTGCATTAAAGATAGACCTTGTCATGCATGTGTAAAAGTCAAGCAAACAAGAGCTAACTAATAAGAGACTTATTGGCAAAGATTCAACCAGGTGTTTACGCATGCTTCATATGGACTTGTTTGGTCCTTTGCTAATTAGAAGTTTAGGAGGTAAGTCCTACACATTGGTTATTGTAGATAATTACTCACATTTTGCATGGGTATTCTTTCTAAAACACAAGTCAGATACCTTTGATACTTTCACCAAATTTGTCAAGCAAATCCAGAATGAATTTGAGTTGTTTGGTGGTCAAAATCAGAAGTGACCATGGAATAGAATTTGAATCTGGGGACATGACAGACTTCTATGAAAGCCTCGGCATCTTTCATGAGTTTTCCTCTCCTCGAACTCCACAACAAAATGGGGTAGCTGAGAGAAGGAACAGAACACTCATTGAAGTTTGCAGAACAATGTTGAGCGACTCTTCACTTCCGGAATACTTTTGGGCTGAAGCCGTCAACACTACATGACACGTGCAAAATAGAGCACTCATAAATAAAAACCATGAAAAGACTCCCTATGAACTACTAAAAGGCAAGAGACCCACCATCTCTTATTTTAGAATCTTTGGCAGTAAATGCTTTGTTCTTAATAATGGGAAGCATTACAAAACCAAGTTTAGTGAAAAGAGCTTTGAAGGTATTTTCGTAGACTATAGTAGCCATAACAAAGCTTATAGAGTCTTTAATAAGAAAACCATGGTTGTAGAAGAATCTATTAACGTTGTATTTGATGGGACGAGCAAGCTACATAGCAGCTCTTATAGTGCTTCTGTGTGAAGATGCAGTTTCAAAGTTGCAAGACTCAATCTTGGATGAGCCAGTTAAAGAGAATACTCAAACCTTCGTCAAGATCTCTCCCCCAACCTCAACTGAAGAGGAAGATCACCAAGATGAAGAGCCAATTCAAGTGGAGGAAGACATTCCAGTAATAGAAGAAGTTCCTGGTGTCCCAATTAATGCAAGGAATATTAAGTTCAGACATATGAGGGATCATCCAGTTGATCAGATCATAGGAAATCATAAAGTCGGTATAAGAATAAGAAGAGGTACTACTAACGAAAACATGCATTTGAGTTTCCTCTCATAGGTTGAACCAAAGAAGTTCCAAGAAGCAAATGAAGACCCCCATTGGATAATTGCAATGGAAGAAGAATTGAATCAATTCAAGCGGTGCAAAGTGTGGACCTTTGTTCCAAAACAAAAGATAAGAATATCATTGGAACAAAATTGGTCTACAGAAACAAATTAGATAAAGACGGAACAATAATCAAGAACAAAGCCAGACTTGTAGCAAAAGGATACAAACAGGAAGAAGGGATCGACTTCGATCAAACTTATGCTCTTGTAGCAAGACTTGAAGCGATCAGGCTGTTCCTAGCTTATGCTGCATTCAAGGGATTCACCGTATACCAAATGTATGTCAAGTCAGCATTACTCAATGGTAATATAAAAGAAGAAGTATACGTTGAACAACCCCAGGTTTTGTTGTTTCTGAACATCCTGATTATGTTAATTTACTACAAAAAGCTTCATACGGTTTGAAACAAGCTCCTCAAGCTTGGTATGAAATGTTGTCTAACTTTCTTCTTGAGAACAAATTCACAAGAGGGAAGATAGATAAAACATTATTTCTTAGGGAAGTTAAAGGCAAGATTTTGCCAGTGCAAATCTATGTCGATGATATTATCTTTGGCTCTACGGACGACAACCTTTGTAAGAAGTTCTCCAAACTTATGCAAGGGAAGTTTGAAATGAGCAGTATGGGTGAGCTGAAATATTTCTTAGGACTTCAAGTGAAACAATCTGAAGATGGAATTTTCATCTCTCAGACGAAATTGACCAAGGAGTTGGTAAAGAAATTTGGAATGGAGAGTGCATCCTCTATGAGGACTCCAATGAGTTCAGCTATGTCTCTGGACAAGAATGAGAAATGGAAACCATTCAATGAAACCAAGTACAAAATCATAATTGTCTCTCTGCTCTACCATACTGCTAGTAGGCCTGACATAATGTTCTCTACATTTGTATGTGCTAGATATCAGGTGAACTCTAAAGAATCTGACTATACCGCTGCAAAGAGGATTTTGAGATACCTTAAGGGTACACCAAATCTTGGCTTATGGTACCCAAGAAGTAACGATAACGAACTATTTGGTTTTTTAGATGCAGACTTTGCAGGTAGCAAGGACGATAGAAAAAGCACTTCCGGGACTTGTCAATTTCTTGGAAGGAGGCTTATTTCTTGGAGTAGCAAGAAGTGGAATTGTGTTGCAATATCAACCGCCGAGTCAGAATACATTTCTGCAGGCAGTTGTTGCGCACAACTTCTCTGGATAAAGAATCAGCTTAAAGATTATAACTTGAAGTTCAAGGACATCCCAATGTTTTGTGACTCCTCCAGTGCTATTGCAATTGCTAATAATCCAGTCTCTCACAGCCAGACAAAGCATATTGAATTGAGATATCATTTCATCCGGGAGCATGTGGATAATGGGGACATCAATCTAAGTTATGTCCCTATGGATAAGCAAGTTGCAGATATTTTCACGAAGCCGCTGGATAAGACCAAGTTCTCTTTCTTCAAGACAGAACTTGGAATGGTCAACTTGGAGTTCTAATAAAGTCATAAATGAAGCAAGGAAGATCTCCAGCTCTTCAATCTATCAAGAAAGCAAAGATCTGTAAATTTTTATGAAAGTTCAAGTTATGTCTGAGATTTCTCGAGAAATACTTTATATCTCGAGAACTCATTCTTATATCTCGAGAAATGGGTAAATCCCTCGAGTATTGACTTCAAAGTAACTCTTCAACAGATTTCTTGAGAAGACACTAAAATTTCTCGCGAAATACCATTTTTCTCGAGAAATGATCATAATATTCTCGAGAAATACAAATTATCTCTGAATCAAGACTTATAAGTGCTGACACTACAATTTCTCAAGAAATATAATACATCTCGAGAAGCAAATTATGATTTCTCAGGAAATCAATTCGACCTCTCGAGAAATAGGTATTAACTTTCTGAAAATAAACTTTTCATTTCCTTGAAGTCGAAGGTCAGGTACGCACAAAATTTTATTTCTTTTATTTTATTTTCTGTCAAATCAAGGATTATATATAAATAAGATGTATCGAGATAATTAAAGTTCACGCAATATTTCCCTCCGAGAAACCCTAGACTTCTCGCGACATTTCTGATTCCCTGGACTTCTCGCGATATTTCTCATCAGTTCAATTTCAACTTCAACAAGTTTGCGATTTCTTCTCAATCAATGGTGCCTCTTCCTCGACCTAAGATCGGAGTTGGCAATGAGCTGGTGCGTGCAGGCCTCAGCTCGATTTCAGATGAGTTCCAGAACCTGCTTTACCTCTAGGATGCTGCAGGCTTGACATTTGTTCTTGAGCAACCAAGTCGGATTCTATTCAAGGAAGTAGAAGAATTCTTTATCAACATCAAAGTTCACAACGATGAGAAATTGATGAAATCCACAGTGAATAACTTCAAGATCAAGCTCAGCTCCAAGACAATTTCCAAATATCTAAGACTGCCCGTAGTGGATTCTGAAGACATTCTTGAAGATGCAGATTGGGCTAAAGCTGTGACTTTCTGTGGTTTGAATTAAGCTGCTACATCAGTTCGAAGAAAGAAAATGAATGAAGTAGGCAAGCTCTTGGTCGATATTATCTCTAAAGTACTCCTCTACAATACAGTTAGCTTGGGTTATGTCTCTGCAGATGTCTTCTGCTTAATGACAGTTGTTATTTGCGGGAAGAAATGTGACTGGGCAAATCTCCTCTTCACAAAGATTAAAGAAAGCCTTCTTGCTCCGAACTTTGCAAGAATTCTTTCTCTTTATCTGAATCAGCTCAATCAAGAAGTTTTGACTTGTCCAAAGGAGCAGTTCTCCACCACTTGAAGAAAATAGATGTCACCATGTTGGAACAACCCTATTTCTGATTTGGGCTAGGATCACTATTTGTTGACTAAGGATCAATGTTGACCCAATGTATAGTTTATGGGTCAAGAGTTTAGGCTGTTAGAACTCAAGAATTCATTCAGATTCCGCTTTCGATGAACTCCTTACTGCGTTCGACAAACTGCTCTCTGCATTCGATGAACGGCATGCTCTCTGCGTTTGATGAACGGCAGGATCTCTGCGTTCGACGAACGGCTTGCGTTCTGCATTCGACGAACGAATTACATTCTGCGTTCGACGAACGGCTCGCTTCAAGCTCGTCTCAGCGGTCGACGATCCCGTCTTAGCGATCGACGAACAAACCCCGGCTCAGCGGTCGACGAACAGACTGTTGGATCTTACGGCGCCCTTGGAGGGGGGGTGAATAAGGGAATAAATTTTTTTTTATAATTGTATGGAAATTACTAAATTGTTTAAAGTAATATTAGAACACAAAATAACAATTTAGCTAAAGGAAGAAAATATCCTAATTTGCAAGTTTAGGATTTAGAAACAAGTGCTAAATTGTTATATGATGAAATAGATTAAGATAAACAATTTAGACAAAGTGATTTGAATTGAAAGCTTTGTAACCAATATTTTAGAGATAACGCCAAAAGTGAGAAATCAAGTAAACACAAATAGAGACATGATTGTATTTATATAAAAATGGTGTTTACATAAATTTGATTTCTATATTGCTAGAAATCGGAGGCATACAAATGAAAATATCTTTTCCTTTTCTATACCGACTCATATCCCCACGAACCGGTTGTCTTTAGCCTATCCTTCCCCGGATATGGCCTCAAGCCGCTCTAGCCAATCCTTCCCCGGATATGGCCTCGAGCACCCCTAGATCTAATCACCTAGACCTAGTCGCCAACACAAGGCGAATTGCCCCCTAAGTCCTACCCAGACCTAGTTGCCAACACAAGGCGAATTCACTAAACGGTTACAAAAAGTATGGAATGGAAATAATAAAAAACAATAATAAAACTCCCTATATGAGATCTCTGGAGTCGAGGATGAAGGATCGATGTAGCATAAGCGAGGTAGAAGCGATCATCCTTCGGATGTAGCGTGACGTAGTCCTCCTCCAGAATTCTCCTTAAGCTTTTTGTGGGAGATCCATCTTCGGCAGCATAACAACACTGGAATTTCTGGCACAAACAACCTCTCTAGGATGGATTATCAAAATGATCGAAGTTGGCTCATTTTATAGAACTTGGAGCTAGCGCCTGCGGTAGTGGCTAGCGCCTGCGGTAGCGTTCATGTCGAGCGGTTGCGGAACCGTCGGCTGCGTAGCTCTGTGCACGAACTTGAGATAGCGCCTGCGGTATCGCTAGCGCTGGCGGTAGCGTTAACCGCTGAGACAGAACTGCTAAGACAATCTTGAGCTAGCGCCTGGTGTTAGTGCTAGCGCTGGCGGTAGGTAGCGCTGGCGTAGCGATAGCGCTGGCGTTAGCGCTTCTCCTTTCAAAATATTGTTCCAAGCTACTTTATACCTGTGGAGTATTGCACCTATAGTTCCTGCACACTATAAACACACTACAAGCAATATCAAATACAATATGTGATTTGTTATTCTCAAACAAAGGGATGTGACACACATGTCCCACAATCTCCCCCTTTTGATAATAACAAATCCTCTAAGCAAGAAATCAATAATAGTGTTTATAGATAAGATAAGCAAGATAAAAGTGCAACTATAGTATATGATAAGCATGATGAAATTGTGCATACTCCCCCTATCTTAAAGCACCCACTACATAAATGCAATAATGTGTTACTCCCCTAAATGATAGATTGCATTCTCCCCTTAATTTTCTATATTTCTCCAATATAGATTTCTTCAATTAATCTCCCCCTTTTGGTATTATCAAAAGAAGGTGGGGTGAGGGTAGTAAGGAGGCATTTTTAGGCTAGTTATAAATCATGATCGAGCTTTTGAAATATATGAAATTATAAAGAGTTTAAGCATAGCATATATAAGAGATTTCAAATATAAAGATAAGAGTTGCAAGCAAGCGGAAGATTATAATAAACATCTTTTTGTAGGCATGAAAAGCATAAGTAAAAATATGAGTTTTAGTTCAAAATTGAAAGATGTTTTAACCTTTTTGAAATCTCAAAGTTTTTCATAAAAATACCAAGCATGAAATGAACATATCAAAGAGAGATTATACTACAATGTTACTTAATTCTAAGTTCAAGAAATACCAAAACATTGTAGAGATCATGCTAGGTTATCTAGTGCATTTTTATATAAAGAGTAGTATAGATAAAGCATTAGAATCCAATACTCATGAGAAGAAGTGTTATGAAAGATAATGATGTGCACATAAGTGTATTTTGGGCAATGTTAACAATTGATTTAAATCAACAAAATACAAGACATATGTAAAGTAAAGTGCACAATAAAACACAAGTAAATTACTTTCACACACTTTTAATGCACATAATTTTTTAACAAAGTGGTGTAATAACTAAGGTTTGCACAAGACACTTTACTATTCTTTCCAAGGTGCTCAACCTCACAATGCTTATGAAGACTTATCAGGAGGTTCAAGTAGTGCTTGGTGGAGTTATTTTTGTCTACATATATAATTGTTTTTTTTCATATTTGTGAGACAACATTCTCCGAATACACTTGTTTTGCAAACCAAAAATTTTAACTTAACCACTTTTCTAAATTTCATAAGTGCAATTCAAATGTAGTGTAGGCAATAAACTTATGCAAGTTTTAATTCATTGTACAAATACAATACACAAGCAAGCATTTTTAGATTTAGACACACATGTTGATTACCAAAATAAGTGAGTGAAATGTATCATTATCAATCATAAAATATTTACTCATACTTAGAGGCATGTTAAGCTTGGTTCTACACATTTTGCAATACAATTGATGCACTTTAAATAGATATATCAAAGCATGATAAGCAAAACAATGTTCATAGTAATTTGAAGGAATAAGTTTTAACATTGTAAAAAATTCTAAATAATAGAATTCATACTTCTTGTTATTGGCAATAAAGATCATACAGTTTTTTTTTTGTTTTATCATTTTTAAATCAAATAAAAACAGAAAATCACAAAAACATATTTTTGTAATTTTTGAATTTTGAATTTTGTAGTAGATTTTCATAATATGAATAAAACACAAATAACAAAAACATATTTTTGTATTTTTGAATTTTGAACTTTTGTAGTTGATTTTTCATAATATGAATAAAACACAAATAAAAAAAACATATTTTTGTATTTTTTTGAATTTTGAACTTTTGTAGTTGATTTTTCATAATATGAATAAAACAAAAATAATAAAAGTCAGAAATACAAAAACAAAGTAGTACATATAGACTAAAATATTTTTTTGGTGATTTTAGAAATTTTGAAAATCAGAAAATTCCAAAATCCACGCTAGCGCTGGCGCTAGTGATAGCGCGGCAAACAGTACACGATTTTGTAGGAATTTTAAATTTTTATTTTTGATATTGATTAAGTGTCCTTAAAGTAGTTCCATGCTGAAATTTCAGAATTTTTGGAGATCTCTAGGTGGATCAAATTTGCATGAAACTTTGGCTTTTCAAATTCTTGTGTTTTACAAAACCATTTAAACATGAAGATATAAACTATGAAGACACAAGAGGACATTTTTTATTAAACAACCAAAAATATGAATGATTTAAGTAATAAGTGAATAAAAAAATGTTCATGCAGTGAGTAATATAAGTATGTCCTAAGATTAAAGGCTACCCCGACTAAATGTCTACACCCTAGCCCCATACTAAGTGACGGATGGGCATGAGGAGTTGCACGCATGCCGTAGGTTGGGGTGTTAAACCCATATGCACACACTAGAGAACACTCAACCTAGCACTCTTTCCCCCCCAGTGCCTCGCAAGGCCCCACTGGAAACCTCCCCGGTTAAGGACAAGACATGATTTAGAGGTTAGGTCTCTAATGCATACAACCCTACGCCCCCGCTATTGTGAGATATGAAGTCATAGGTGAATTATCCTTGGACAACCTATACTGTTAAACTATGGGTTGATTTCCAAACTATGGGTTTTGTTTAATGTGATGAGTTATATATTGCCGCATAGTTTTTCTACTATAATGAGATGACGATATGAGATAACTAGCACAATTACTAATATTAAATAAGTGACAATGCTAGTATGATGAGTTTTGGGTTTAATGTCATGTCATAAAATTAATATTAATGTTGCATGTATTCCAAAATAGAGTTTCAAAGTATAGATCTAGAATATAGTGATGATTAAGTTTGATTTATACTTTCATTACAAAGTTGATTCTAGAGTCTACAAATATGAGAGATACATGCAATCACTAGCAAAGCAAATCAATACATCAAATAATGTAAAGAAAACATTATTCATATTTTTATCATAAGATTCATAATTCCTAGGTGATAGACATCATTGATTTGAGATATTTCTTGATAGAACATGAATTATGAATTATGATTATAGAGACTTTTGCATAGAATATATGTTAGATCATCATGATGTATGAGAAATCTAATCCTTCTAGACTTGTGATATAGTGATATAGTGATCTTCTTTGAATAAGCATGTTTGATTTTAAGCTAGAAATGATGATCATCCAATCATACCAAAGACAAAGATCACATATATAACATTTTGAAATTTATAATAAAATTGCATTGGATAATTAGATTTATTGATCTTTGGTTTTGCATGATGATATATAGTTTCATGATATATATACAAATGATCAAACCATAAACTATGTGTTTGTTGGAATTTTTAGTATTCTATTATAATTTCAAATCACATAGTTACAATCAAATTTAAATAACATTGTAAATGGTATACCTAACATATAAATTTAAGCATATAAAGAGGTTTATGATCCTCATAAAATAGAAGTGATGCTAGGATGATGAGTTTGAATGCAATGTTATTACATAGGATTAATGAAGATAATGTTGCATGTAATATGAGAAGTTTTCAAATTAATTTTTTTTAGACCTAGAATGAAATGATTAAGCTTTTGATTTGAACTTAATGATACATGACGATTCTAAGGTCTAAATAACATGCAAACAATGGTGACACACATTACACACAATATACAAAGGATATCATGTAATGAAAAATCCATAAACACAAAAATTTCCAAATCGAGCAAACTAAGTTTTTTTTTTAAAATGGTGTTGAAATTTGGCAAATTAACAGCACCAAACGAACTCAAATGGGCAAGTCTAGTTCACCGTTGGATGGAGATTTTTGTGCTCTTTCCGAAAATATATTAAACGCGAAAATCAGGCGAGCGGATCAAAAAATATGGCTTTGAAGTTTTGATATAAAACTCGCATTTTTGAAAAAAATTAAACACGCATTTGTGAATGTTTGTTTTCGATTTTATTTGATAATATTTTTCATTATAAAGGCTATCAAATGCAACAAATAGAAAAAATAATCAAAACGTTGCGCATTTTAATTTTTAGCTTAAGCCCTTTAATAAACCATTTAAATTCATATCTTTTTAAAATAATTTCATTAGTCTTGAAAATAATTTCAATATTCAAATGATAATGTTAATTCAAGACATTTATGGGTAAAGGATTTAAAAGGATAAAGAACAATCAAAGATGAGAAATAGATCACTTTTAAAAAAAATATGACTTAATGTTCAATTTTAATTCAAATTTGATTTGATAAACATTAGGCTTAATATATGAAAGTCATATTTCATGATATATATAAAGTGATCATAGCATGTTTGTTCAAAAAATAATAAAAATAAACAAAAGAAAAGAGACAATAAGCATATCATGAAGTAGAGTAGTGATATTTCATTTTTATTTGTTTCTACTTCATGCAAATGATAGGATACTAATGAATAAGAGATTTAGGTATCCAAAGTTGACCATGTGTAATGGTTCCTTTGGGCACCCAAATATGACATGACGACCTTTTAGGAGACAAGGGTAAATGGGCCTTTTCTATTAAAGTTGATGTATCATTTTTCTTTAAGGGTCTCCATTCATACCTTGGTGGTTTATATTTTAAATTCATATTATGATTATATGACATCTTTATATGATTATATTTGTTTGAAAAATAATTCATTTGTGATTTATGTTTATTCAAATTATTTTTCAAAATAGATTGATGTCGATAATCATAATGATTTTCATTATATGGATTCTTTGAAATTTTATAAAAGTGATTGTCTTTCTTTAGAAGTGATTGTTGAAAGAGTGGGTTACAATATGTTATAGAAGATTGATTATTATTTTGATGATTTTCATTTCCACTCTTTCTTATAGACATACTCTTATAATATGAAGGATAATATTTTATATTTTGATTTTTCATGAAAAGGAGTTTTTAAATTTGAGTCATGATTGAAAATATGTTGAGACCTATAATAGTGACTCTTAAGAATTTTGTGAGGGTTATAATTCTTTTTGAAACTAAACTCCTTTTGAGTTGATGTATGAAAATGATCCTCTTTAGAAATGATTTTGTAAGTTAATTTATCCTTGTTATTCAAAATCTTATGATGAAATTCATTACATGACATTTGAAATTTTTCAACAAAAGATTTTAATTGTATTAACTTACAAGATAAAACATCATTTTCAATTAACAATTTTTCATTATGCCTTTTAGAAATTAAGAGCCCTTTTTCAATTTCCTTGAATTTTCTTTTAATAAATTACAATCTAAACAAGGAATAGGAATTTTAACTAAAGAGCATGAAAGAGAATTTAACACATCAATATTTGATTCTACGTTATCGTTTGCTTTTAAAGATTTATTTTCTAAACGTAATTTGGAATTAGCATTTTTTAACTTTAAAATTTTACGTTTAGCAATTTTAAGCATACGAGAAGTAGAAATAGAATTTGCTACAAAAAGAGGAGTTTTTTATTTTCTTACATTGCAATGGGATGAGGCAAGATTTGTACCAACGATTCCTTTGACATCTTCTTTGCATTCCTCTACCATAGTTGAATTTCCGTCTTCTCTTTTGCTTGATGTGTTGCCAACAAATGAGTCCAATATTGTGACGTTGTATTCTTCTTCCTCCAAGCATAAGTCCTCATCGATTTCTTCTCTTGGATCCATAAGGAATTCCTCGTCGATTTCTTCTCTTGGATCCATAAGGAATTCCTCTTGTTCATCATCTGTAGAAGGAAGACTATAAGTATTCTCAAGAAATTTCCAAACTTCATAAGCAGTAGAAAGTGTATAGATAAGTTTGAAAATATTTTGATCTAATGCACAATATAGACTATTCATAGATTTGGCATTTAAAAACATTTCATTTTTATTTAAAATACTTGGGGGTATTTTAATAGTAATATTCCATACTTCCATATCCAAAGACTTAAGAAATTTTTCCATAAGAAATTTCCACCCATTATAATTTTTGCCTTCAAATAAAGGTGGTGCTAAAGATTTTTCATTTATAAGAAAATTTCCCCTACTAGTAAAAGCGAGATCATGAGACGCCATTATTCCTGGTTTTTTAAACCGTTTGGAATAACCTCCCTCTGATACCACCTGTTGGATCTTACGGCGCCCTTAGAGGGGGGTGAATAAGGGAATAAAAATCTTTTTATAATTTTATGGAAATTACTAAATGTTTTAAAGTAATATTAGAACACAAAATAACAATTTAGCTAAAGGAAGAAAATATCATAATTTGCAAGTTTAGGATTTAGAAACAAGTGCTAAATTGTTATATGATGAAATAGATTAAGATAAACAATTTAGACAAGTGATTTGAATTGAAAGCTTTGTAACCAGTATTTTAGAGATAACGCCAAAAGTGAGAAATCAAGTAAACACAAATAGAGACATGATTGTATTTATATAAAAATGGTGTTTACATAAATTTGATTTCTATATCGCTAGAAATCGGAGGCGTACAAATGAAAATATCTTTTCCTTTTCTATTCCACACTCGTATCCCCACGAACCGGTTGGCTTTAGCCTATCCTTCCCCGGATATGGCCTCAAGCCGCTCTAGCCAATCCTTCCCCGAATATGGCCTCGAGCACCCCCTAGATCTAATCACCTAGACCTAGTCACCAACACAAGGTGAATTTCCCCCTAACTCCTACCCAGACCTAGTCGCCAACACAAGGCGAATTCTCTAAATGGTTATAAAAAGTATGGAATGGAAATAATGAAAAATAATAATAAAACTCCCTATATGAGATCTCTGGAGTCGAGGATGAAGGATCGATGTAGCATAAGCGAGAGGTAGAAGCGATCGTCCTTCAGATGTAGCGTGACGTAGTCCTCCACCAGAATTCTCCTTAAGCTTTTTGTGGGAGATCCATCTTCGGCAGCAAAACAGCACTGGAATTTGTGGCACAAGCAAACCTCTCTAGGATGGATTATCAAAATGATCAAAGTTGGCTCATTTTATAGAACTTGGAGCTAGCGCCTGCGGTAATGGCTAGCGCCTGCGGTAGCGTTCGTGTCGAGCGGTTGCGGAACCGTCGGCTGCGTGGCTCTGTGCATGAACTTGAGATAGCGCCTGCGGTATCGCTAGCGCTGGCGGTAGCGTTAAACGCTGAGACGGAACCGCTGAGACGATCTTGAGCTAGTGCCTGGCGTTAGTGCTAGCGCTGGCGGTAGCGCTGGCGTTAGTGATAGCGCTGGCGTTAGCGCTGCTCCTTTCAAAAGATTGTTCCAAGCTGCTTTATACCTGTGGAGTATTGCACCTATAGTTCCTGCACACTATAAACACACTACAAGCAATATCAAATACAATATGGGATTTGTTATTCTCAAACAAAGGGATGTGACACACATGTCCAACACAGACCACGGCTTAGCGGTCGACGATTTTGCTCAAGCTCAGCGGTCGACGAATCTATCCAGGCTCAGTCGATGAATCCTTCCGTTCGACAAACTCCAGTCTGTGTTCGACGAAAACCTTTAGATCGACGAAAGTTCTCCACAGCTCAACAAAATTAATTATTCCAACAAGATTCATTTGAGGTCGATGAACAAAATATTGTGTTCGACGAAAAATCTTGAGATCGACGAAAATTCTCTATACAGCAGATTTATTTCAAAACATAATATCATTTCATTCTCTGAACTCAGATCGACTACAGCAATGGCTCTTTCTATCAGATCAAGTAAGGAAAATATATTTCATTTTATTATTTCAAGTTATAGTTGTTGACATCCAGCGTATCAGATATGCAGTACTATACTGATATCTCTTCAGCGCATTTTCTTCCTTAAAATAAGGAATTTGTTTTAAATCAGCCAGAGATTTTCAAAAAGAAAAGAAAAGATGACAACAACTTTACACGACAGCAGGAGACAACTCATCATATAGAAGATTAGTATACAGCAGTTTCTCACGACAGTATCAATACAAAACATATTACAGTTTTTCTGTACAGGAAAAGAAAGAGAGAAATACAGGAAAAACAAGAAGAACAAAAGCAAAACAGATCTTCATCTTCTTCCTCTAAGCAGCTCTTACATACTGAGAACATCATCAACACTTCTCTCAGTCATTTGCTGCAAGTCTAGATCTTCAAAAAAGCAACAACAGATTGGAGAACTTGTTCTCTCAGTTTAATCAGCAATAGGAAGATCACTCATTCAAGAAGAAGCTTCCATCCTCATACTGTCAAACAACTTCATATCAGACAGAGGGAGCATTTTTCAACATACATCCACTAGAGTCTTCTCTCAGCATCTTGACAGATAAGAACATCTAAACCCCTCTCTATCCCATCTTGTACAGGGTTTAAAACTCCCTTCAAAAGTGTACCACATTCGTGGCAAGGCACCTGATCAAAATTTCCTGTTGGTTTTAAGCACCTGATCAAAAGCTTTGTGGTGTGTGGACACCTGAACAAAAACCCCTTGGTGTGAGGGCACCTGATCAACAATCCTAGTGGATCCTAACAAGTGTGGTAGAAGAGTAGACGTACCCAGGTTTATTGGGGAACTACTATAAAATTCCTCGTGTCCTTGTGCCTGTGAATTTTCGTGTTGCTTGTGCTGTGTGCTGTTTTCATTATTCATTTTATTTTTGTTTTATAAACCGCTCTGCTACACATATACTTATATCAGTATTTTTAATTCCGCAATAAAACTAAAGGAAAAAGTTTTAATACTCTATTCACCCCCCCCCCCCCCCCTCTAGAGGTAATCTAAGATCTAACTTCACTTTCAATTGGTATCAGAGGGCTGTTGATTCTTTACAGGCTAACACCTGAATCACAAAGATCAATTAGATCTTAAATTCTTTTAGAGTTTTTATCTTATTTATTTTTGTTTAAATCTAAATAAGTTTGCACTATGGAAAGCAAGGATTAGGTTATATATGAACTCTATTGATGAAGAAATATTCAATGTGATTTTGACAGTACCTCCAGCTCCCACAACAACAACTAGTGCTGAAACCACAACTGCCAACAATGTTGTTCCACCTTCTGAAAGGACTGAAGAACAGAAAATGCAAAGGAGTGCTGATGCAAAAGCCATGAACATTCTGGCTCAAACAATGTCTGATGACATTTTTCAGAGAGTGGTGGAAAGAACCTCAGCAAGGGAAATATGTATTTCTCTAAACAATATGGTTGAGGGATCTGCTGATGAAAGGAAGGACAGAAGGTCCCATCTTATTTCTCAATATGAGAATTTCAAGAAAGGAGAATCTGAAACAGTGGCTGATATGTATAATAGGCACAGTCTCATAATTAATGAGCTGAAATCTTTGGACAAAGTGATCTCTATCACTGAGATAAATGATAAGATCTTAATGTGCTCCCCCAGCACATGGGACTCTAGGATCTGGCCAATCAAGGAAGCTAGAAGCTCAATGAGATTACTACTGAAACATTGTTAGGCAAGCTTAAATCCTATGAGCAGCTTGTCAAGTCCAGAGAAGCGAACAGTCAACTTCATCTCCAGCAACAAATAAGAAGGAAAGGAACATTGCTTTCAAA
>JAWHQI010002056.1:0-46921 GCA_033032865.1 Dactylorhiza incarnata | reverse complement strand
CCGCCTCTTTGAAAATAGACCTCCTATATCACATTTTTAGGAAAGTGTTCAACATCAAAGTTGTAGATCTCGTCGAGATCTACAACTTTGATGTTGAACACTTTTCCTAAAAAGGTCATATAGGGCGTCTATTTTCAAAGGGCGCGTGTTCCTGCGTATATTACCTAAACTATGCGACTCGCAATTGTTCTGCGCGGTGTCGCGCCTTTTGAAAATAGACCTCCTATATCGCATTTTAGGAAAAGTGTTCAACATCAAGTTGTAGATCTCGTCGAGATCTACAACTTTGATGTTGAACACTTTTCCTAAAATGTCATATAGGGCGTCTATTTTCAAAGGGCGCGTGTTCTGCGTATATTACCTAAACTATGCGACTCGCAATTGTTCTGCGCGGTGTCGCGCCTTTTGAAAATAGACCTCCTATATCGCATTTTTAGGAAAGTGTTCAACATCAAAGTTGTAGATCTCGTCGAGATCTACAACTTTGATGTTGAACACTTTCCTAAAAATGTCATATAGGGCGTCTATTTTCAAAGGGCGCGTGTTCTGCGTATATTACCTAAACTATGCGACTCGCAATTGTTCTGCGCGGTGTCGCGCCTTTTGAAAATAGACCTCCTATATCGCATTTTTAGGAAAAGTGTTCAACATCAAAGTTGTAGATCTCGTCGAGATCTACAACTTTGATGTTGAACACTTTTCCTAAAAATGTCATATAGGGCGTCTATTTTCAAAGGGCGCGTGTTCTGCGTATATTACCTAAACTATGCGACTCGCAATTGTTCTGCGCGGTGTCGCGCCTTTTGAAAATAGACCTCCATATCGCATTTTTAGGAAAAGTGTTCAACATCAAAGTTGTAGATCTCGTCGAGATCTACAACTTTGATGTTGAACACTTTTCCTAAAAATGTCATATAGGGCGTCTATTTTCAAAGGGCGCGTGTTCTGCGTATATTACCTAAACTATGCGACTCGCAATTGTTCTGCGCGGTGTCGCGCCTTTTGAAAATAGACCTCCTATATCGCATTTTTAGGAAAAGTGTTCAACATCAAAGTTGTAGATCTCGTCGAGATCTACAACTTTGATGTTGAACACTTTTCCTAAAAATGTCATATAGGGCGTCTATTTTCAAAGGGCGCGTGTTCTGCGTATATTACCTAAACTATGCGACTCGCAATTGTTCTGCGCGGTGTCGCGCCTTTTGAAAATAGACCTCCTATATCGCATTTTTAGGAAAAGTGTTCAACATCAAAGTTGTAGATCTCGTCGAGATCTACAACTTTGATGTTGAACACTTTTCCTAAAAATGTCATATAGGGCGTCTATTTTCAAAGGGCGCGTGTTCTGCGTATATTACCTAAACTATGCGACTCGCAATTGTTCTGCGCGGTGTCGCGCCTTTTGAAAATAGACCTCCTATATCGCATTTTTTAGGAAAAGTGTTCAACATCAAAGTTGTAGATCTCGTCGAGATCTACAACTTTGATGTTGAACACTTTTCCTAAAAATGTCATATAGGGCGTCTATTTTCAAAGGGCGCGTGTTCTGCGTATATTACCTAAACTATGCGACTCGACAATTGTTCTGCGCGGTGTCGCGCCTTTTGAAAATAGACCTCCTATATCGCATTTTTAGGAAAAGTGTTCAACATCAAAGTTGTAGATCTCGTCGAGATCTACAACTTTGATGTCTGAACACTTTTCCTAAAAATGTCATATAGGGCGTCTATTTTCAAAGGGCGCGTGTTCTGCGTATATTACCTAAACTATGCGACTCGCAATTGTTCTGCGCGGTTGTCGCGCCTTTTGAAAAATAGACCTCCTATATCGCATTTTTAGGAAAAGTGTTCAACATCAAAGTTGTAGATCTCGTCGAGATCTACAACTTTGATGTTGAACACTTTTCCTAAAAATGTCATATAGGGCGTCTATTTTCAAAGGGCGCGTGTTCTGCGTAATATTACCTAAACTATGCGACTCGCAATTGTTCTGCGCGGTGTCGCGCCTTTTGAAAATAGACCTCCTATATCGCATTTTTAGGAAAAGTGTTCAACATCAAAGTTGTAGATCTCGTCGAGATCTACAACTTTGATGTGAACACTTTTCCTAAAAATGTCATATAGGGCGTCTATTTTCAAAGGGCGCGTGTTCTGCGTATATTACCTAAACTATGCGACTCGCAATGTTCTGCGCGGTGTCGCGCCTTTTGAAAATAGACCTCCTATATCGCATTTTTTAGGAAAAGTGTTCAACATCAAAGTTGTAGATCTCGTCGAGATCTACAACTTTGATGTTGAACACTTTCCTAAAAATGTCATATAGGGCGTCTATTTTCAAAGGGCGCGTGTTCTGCGTATATTACCTAAACTATGCGACTCGCAATTGTTCTGCGCGGGTGTCGCGCCTTTTGAAAATAGACCTCTTATATCGCATTTTAGGAAAAGTGTTCAACATCAAAGTTTAGATCTCGATCGAGATCTACAACTTGTATGTTGAACACTTTTCCTAAAAATGTCATATAGGGCGTCTATTTTCAAAGGGCGCGTGTTTCTGCGTATATTACCTAAACTATGCGACTCGCAATTGTTCTGCGCGGTGTCGCGCTCTTTGAAAATATGACCCTCCTATATCGCATTTTAGGAAAAGTGTTCAACATCAAAGTTGTAGATCTCGTCGAGATCTACAACTTTGATGTTGAACACTTTTCCTAAAAATGTCATATAGGGCGTCTATTTTCAAAGGGCGCGTGTTCTGCGTATAAGTACCTAAACTATGCGACTCGCAATTGTTCTGACGCGGTGTCGCGCCTTTTGAAAATAGACCTCCTATATCGCATTTTTAGGAAAAGTGTTCAACATCAAAGTTGTAGATCTCGTCGAGATCTACAACTTTGATGTTGAACACTTTTCCTAAAAATGTCATATAGGGCGTCTATTTTCAAAGGGCGCGTGTTCTGCGTATATTACCTAAACTATGCGACTCGCAATTGTTCTGCGCGGGTGTCGCGCCTTTTGAAAATAGACCTCCTATATCGCATTTTTAGGAAAAGTGTTCAACATCAAAGTTGTAGATCTCGTCGAGATCTACAACTTTGATGTTGAACACTTTTCCTAAAAATGTCATATAGGGCGTCTATTTTCAAAGGGCGCGTGTTTGCGTATATTACCTAAACTATGCGACTCGCAATTGTTCTGGCGGTGTCGCGCCTTTGAAAATAGACCTCCTATATCGCATTTTTAGGAAAAGTGTTCAACATCAAAGTTGTAGATCTCGTCGAGATCTACAACTTTGATGTTGAACACTTTCCTAAAAATGTCATATAGGGCGTCTATTTTCAAAGGCGCGTGTTCTGCGTATATTACCTAAACTATGCGACTCGCAATTGTTCTGCGCGGTGTCGCGCCTTTTGAAAATAGACCTCCTATATCGCATTTTTAGGAAAGTGTTCAACATCAAAGTTGTAGATCTCGTCGAGATCTACAACTTTGATGTTGAACACTTTTCCTAAAAATGTCATATAGGGCGTCTATTTTCAAAGGGCGCGTGTTCTGCGTATATTACCTAAACTATGCGACTCGCAATTGTTCTGCGCGGTGTCGCGCCTTTTGAAAATAGACCTCCTATATCGCATTTTTAGGAAAGTGTTCAACATCAAAGTTGTAGATCTCGTCGAGATCTACAACTTTGATGTTGAACACTTTTCCTAAAAATGTCATATAGGGCGTCTATTTTCAAAGGGCGCGTGTTCTGCGTATATTACCTAAACTATGCGACTCGCAATTGTTCTGCGCGGTGTCGCGCCTTTTGAAAATAGACCTCCTATATCGCATTTTTAGGAAAAGTGTTCAACATCAAAGTTGTAGATCTCGTCGAGATCTACAACTTTGATGTTGAACACTTTTCCTAAAATGTCATATAGGGCGTCTATTTTCAAAGGGCGCGTGTTCTGCGTATATTACCTAAACTATGCGACTCGCAATTGTTCTGCGCGGTGTCGCGCCTTTTGAAAATAGACCTCCTATATCGCATTTTTAGGAAAAGTGTTCAACATCAAAGTTGTAGATCTCGTCGAGATCTACAACTTTGATGTTGAACACTTTTCCTAAAAATGTCATATAGGGCGTCTATTTTCAAAGGGCGCGTGTTCTGCGTATAATTACCTAAACTATGCGACTCGCAATTGTTCTGCGCGGTGTCGCGCCTTTTGAAAATAGACCTCCTATATCGCATTTTTAGGAAAAGTGTTCAACATCAAAGTTGTAGATCTCGTCGAGATCTACAACTTTGATGTTGAACACTTTTCCTAAAAATGTCATATAGGGCGTCTATTTTCAAAGGGCGCGTGTTCTGCGTATATTACCTAAACTATGCGACTCGCAATTGTTCTGCGCGGTGTCGCGCCTTTTGAAAATAGACCTCCTATATCGCATTTTTAGGAAAAGTGTTCAACATCAAAGTTGTAGATCTCGTCGAGATCTACAACTTTGATGTTGAACACTTTTCCTAAAAATGTCATATAGGGCGTCTATTTTCAAAGGGCGCGTGTTCTGCGTATATTACCTAAACTATGCGACTCGCAATTGTTCTGCGCGGTGTCGCGCCTTTTGAAAATAGACCTCCTATATCGCATTTTTAGGAAAAGTGTTCAACATCAAAGTTGTAGATCTCGTCGAGATCTACAACTTTGATGTTGAACACTTTTCCTAAAAATGTCATATAGGGCGTCTATTTTCAAAGGGCGCGTGTTCTGCGTATATTACCTAAACTATGCGACTCGCAATTGTTCTGCGCGGTGTCGCGCCTTTTGAAAATAGACCTCCTATATCGCATTTTTAGGAAAAGTGTTCAACATCAAAGTTGTAGATCTCGTCGAGATCTACAACTTTGATGTTGAACACTTTTCCTAAAAATGTCATATAGGGCGTCTATTTTCAAAGGGCGCGTGTTCTGCGTATATTACCTAAACTATGCGACTCGCAATTGTTCTGCGCGGTGTCGCGCCTTTTGAAAATAGACCTCCTATATCGCATTTTTAGGAAAAGTGTTCAACATCAAAGTTGTAGATCTCGTCGAGATCTACAACTTTGATGTTGAACACTTTTCCTAAAAATGTCATATAGGGCGTCTATTTTCAAAGGGCGCGTGTTCTGCGTATATTACCTAAACTATGCGACTCGCAATTGTTCTGCGCGGTGTCGCGCCTTTTGAAAATAGACCTCCTATATCGCATTTTTAGGAAAAGTGTTCAACATCAAAGTTGTAGATCTCGTCGAGATCTACAACTTTGATGTTGAACACTTTTCCTAAAAATGTCATATAGGGCGTCTATTTTCAAAGGGCGCGTGTTCTGCGTATATTACCTAAACTATGCGACTCGCAATTGTTCTGCGCGGTGTCGCGCCTTTTGAAAATAGACCTCCTATATCGCATTTTTAGGAAAAGTGTTCAACATCAAAGTTGTAGATCTCGTCGAGATCTACAACTTTGATGTTGAACACTTTTCCTAAAAATGTCATATAGGGCGTCTATTTTCAAAGGGCGCGTGTTCTGCGTATATTACCTAAACTATGCGACTCGCAATTGTTCTGCGCGGTGTCGCGCCTTTTGAAAATAGACCTCCTATATCGCATTTTAGGAAAAGTGTTCAACATCAAAGTTGTAGATCTCGTCGAGATCTACAACTTTGATGTTGAACACTTTTCCTAAAAATGTCATATAGGGCGTCTATTTTCAAAGGGCGCGTGTTCTGCGTATATTACCTAAACTATGCGACTCGCAATTGTTCTGCGCGGTGTCGCGCCTTTTGAAAATAGACCTCCTATATCGCATTTTTAGGAAAAGTGTTCAACATCAAAGTTGTAGATCTCGTCGAGATCTACAACTTTGATGTTGAACACTTTTCCTAAAAATGTCATATAGGGCGTCTATTTTCAAAGGGCGCGTGTTCTGCGTATATTACCTAAACTATGCGACTCGCAATTGTTCTGCGCGGTGTCGCGCCTTTTGAAAATAGACCTCCTATATCGCATTTTTAGGAAAAGTGTTCAACATCAAAGTTGTAGATCTCGTCGAGATCTACAACTTTGATGTTGAACACTTTTCCTAAAAATGTCATATAGGGCGTCTATTTTCAAAGGGCGCGTGTTCTGCGTATATTACCTAAACTATGCGACTCGCAATTGTTCTGCGCGGTGTCGCGCCTTTTGAAAATAGACCTCCTATATCGCATTTTTAGGAAAAGTGTTCAACATCAAAGTTGTAGATCTCGTCGAGATCTACAACTTTGATGTTGAACACTTTTCCTAAAAATGTCATATAGGGCGTCTATTTTCAAAGGGCGCGTGTTCTGCGTATATTACCTAAACTATGCGACTCGCAATTGTTCTGCGCGGTGTCGCGCCTTTTGAAAATAGACCTCCTATATCGCATTTTTAGGAAAAGTGTTCAACATCAAAGTTGTAGATCTCGTCGAGATCTACAACTTTGATGTCGAACACTTTTCCTAAAAATGTCATATAGGGCGTCTATTTTCAAAGGGCGCGTGTTCTGCGTATATTACCTAAACTATGCGACTCGCAATTGTTCTGCGCTGGTGTCGCGCCTTTTGAAAATAGACCTCCTATATCGCATTTTTAGGAAAAGTGTTCAACATCAAAGTTGTAGATCTCGTCGAGATCTACAACTTTGATGTGAACACTTTGTCCTAAAAATGTCATATAGGGCGTCTATTTTCAAATGGCGTCGTGTTCTGCGTATATTACCTAAACTATGCGACTCGCAATTGTTCTGCGCGGTGTCACGCCTTTGAAAATAGACCTCCTATATCGCATTTTTAGGAAAAGTGTTCAACATCAAAGTTGTAGATCTCGTCGAGATCTACAACTTTGATGTTGAACACTTTCCTAAAAATGTCATATAGGGCGTCTATTTTCAAAGGGCGCGTGTTCTGCGTATATTACCTAAACTATGCGACTCGCAATTGTTCTGCGCGGTGTCGCTCCTTTTGAAAATAGACCTCCTATATCGCATTTTTAGGAAAAGTGTTCAACATCAAAGTTGTAGATCTCGTCGAGATCTACAACTTTGATGTTGAACACTTTTCCTAAAAATGTCATATAGGGCGTCTATTTTCAAAGGGCGCGTGTTCTGCGTATATTACCTAAACTATGCGACTCGCAATTGTTCTGCGCGGTGTCAGCGCCTTTTGAAAATAGACCTCCTATATCGCATTTTTAGGAAAAGTGTTCAACATCAAAGTTGTAGATCTCGTCGAGATCTACAACTTTGATGTTGAACACTTTTCCTAAAAATGTCATATAGGGCGTCTATTTTCAAAGGGCGCGTGTTCTGCGTATATTACCTAAACTATGCGACTCGCAATTGTTCTGCGCGGTGTCGCGCCTTTTGAAAATAGACCTCCTATATCGCATTTTTAGGAAAAGTGTTCAACATCAAAGTTGTAGATCATCGTCGATGATCTACAACTTTGATGTTGAACACTTTTCCTAAAAATGTCATATAGGGCGTCTATTTTCAAAGGGCGCGTGTTCTGCGTATATTACCTAAACTATGCGACTCGCAATTGTTCTGCGCGGTGTCGCGCCTTTTGAAAATAGACCTCCTATATCGCATTTTTAGGAAAAGTGTTCAACATCAAAGTTGTAGATCTCGTCGAGATCTACAACTTTGATGTTGAACACTTTTCCTAAAAATGTCATATAGGGCGTCTATTTTCAAAGGGCGCGTGTTCTGCGTATATTACCTAAACTATGCGACTCGCAATTGTTCTGCGCGGTGTCGCGCCTTTTGAAAATAGACCTCCTATATCGCATTTTTAGGAAAAGTGTTCAACATCAAAGTTGTAGATCTCGTCGAGATCTACAACTTTGATGTTGAACACTTTCCTAAAAATGTCATATAGGGCGTCTATTTTCAAAGGGCGCGTGTTCTGCGTATATTACCTAAACTATGCGACTCGCAATTGTTCTGCGCGGTGTCGCGCCTTTTGAAAATAGACCTCCTATATCGCATTTTTAGGAAAAGTGTTCAACATCAAAGTTGTAGATCTCGTCGAGATCTACAACTTTGATAGTTGAACACTTTTCCTAAAAATGTCATATAGGGCGTCTATTTTCAAAGGGCGCGTGTTCTGCGTATATTACCTAAACTATGCGACTCGCAATTGTTCTGCGCGGTGTCGCGCCTTTTGAAAATAGACCTCCTATATCGCATTTTTAGGAAAAGTGTTCAACATCAAAGTTGTAGATCTCGTCGAGATCTACAACTTTGATGTTGAACACTTTTCCTAAAAATGTCATATAGGGCGTCTATTTTCAAAGGGCGCGTGTTCTGCGTATATTACCTAAACTATGCGACTCGCAATTGTTCTGCGCGGTGTCGCGCCTTTTGAAAATAGACCTCCTATATCGCATTTTTAGGAAAAGTGTTCAACATCAAAGTTGTAGATCTCGTCGAGATCTACAACTTTGATGTTGAACACTTTTCCTAAAAATGTCATATAGGGCGTCTATTTTCAAATGGGCGCGTGTTCTGCGTATATTACCTAAACTATGCGACTCGCAATTGTTCTGCGCGGTGTCGCGCCTTTTGAAAATAGACCTCCTATATCGCATTTTTAGGAAAAGTGTTCAACATCAAAGTTGTAGATCTCGTCGAGATCTACAACTTTGATGTTGAACACTTTTCCTAAAAATGTCATATAGGGCGTCTATTTTCAAAGGGCGCGTGTTCTGCGTATATTACCTAAACTATGCGACTCGCAATTGTTCTGCGCGGTGTCGCGCCTTTTGAAAATAGACCTCCTATATCGCATTTTTAGGAAAAGTGTTCAACATCAAAGTTGTAGATCTCGTCGAGATCTACAACTTTGATGTTGAACACTTTTCCTAAAAATGTCATATAGGGCGTCTATTTTCAAAGGGCGCGTGTTCTGCGTATATTACCTAAACTATGCGACTCGCAATTGTTCTGCGCGGTGTCGCGCCTTTTGAAAATAGACCTCCTATATCGCATTTTTAGGAAAAGTGTTCAACATCAAAGTTGTAGATCTCGTCGAGATCTACAACTTTGATGTTGAACACTTTTCCTAAAAATGTCATATAGGGCGTCTATTTTCAAAGGGCGCGTGTTCTGCGTATATTACCTAAACTATGCGACTCGCAATTGTTCTGCGCGGTGTCGCGCCTTTTGAAAATAGACCTCCTATATCGCATTTTTAGGAAAAGTGTTCAACATCAAAGTTGTAGATCTCGTCGAGATCTACAACTTTGATGTCTGAACACTTTTCCTAAAAATGTCATATAGGGCGTCTATTTTCAAAGGGCGCGTGTTCTGCGTATATTACCTAAACTATGCGACTCGCAATTGTTCTGCGCGGTGTCGCGCCTTTTGAAAATAGACCTCCTATATCGCCTTTTTAGGAAAAGTGTTCAACATCAAAGTTGTAGATCTCGTCGAGATCTACAACTTTGATGTTGAACACTTTTCCTAAAAATGTCATATAGGGCGTCTATTTTCAAAGGGCGCGTGTTCTGCGTATATTACCTAAACTATGCGACTCGCAATTGTTCTGCGCGGTGTCGCGCCTTTTGAAAATAGACCTCCTATATCGCATTTTTAGGAAAAGTGTTCAACATCAAAGTTGTAGATCTCGTCGAGATCTACAACTTTGATGTTGAACACTTTTCCTAAAAATGTCATATAGGGCGTCTATTTTCAAAGGGCGCGTGTTCTGCGTATATTACCTAAACTATGCGACTCGCAATTGTTCTGCGCGGTGTCGCGCCTTTTGAAAATAGACCTCCTATATCGCATTTTTAGGAAAAGTGTTCAACATCAAAGTTGTAGATCTCGTCGAGATCTACAACTTTGATGTTGAACACTTTTCCTAAAAATGTCATATAGGGCGTCTATTTTCAAAGGGCGCGTGTTCTGCGTATATTACCTAAACTATGCGACTCGCAATTGTTCTGCGCGGTGTCGCGCCTTTTGAAAATAGACCTCCTATATCGCATTTTTAGGAAAAGTGTTCAACATCAAAGTTGTAGATCTCGTCGAGATCTACAACTTTGATGCTGAACACTTTTCCTAAAAATGTCATATAGGGCGTCTATTTTCAAAGGGCGCGTGTTCTGCGTATATTACCTAAACTATGCGACTCGCAATTGTTCTGCGCGGTGTCGCGCCTTTTGAAAATAGACCTCCTATATCGCATTTTTAGGAAAAGTGTTCAACATCAAAGTTGTAGATCTCGTCGAGATCTACAACTTTGATGTTGAACACTTTTCCTAAAAATGTCATATAGGGCGTCTATTTTCAAAGGGCGCGTGTTCTGCGTATATTACCTAAACTATGCGACTCGCAATTGTTCTGCGCGGTGTCGCGCCTTTTGAAAATAGACCTCCTATATCGCATTTTTAGGAAAAGTGTTCAACATCAAAGTTGTAGATCTCGTCGAGATCTACAACTTTGATGTTGAACACTTTTCCTAAAAATGTCATATAGGGCGTCTATTTTCAAAGGGCGCGTGTTCTGCGTATATTACCTAAACTATGCGACTCGCAATTGTTCTGCGCGGTGTCGCGCCTTTTGAAAATAGACCTCCTATATCGCATTTTTAGGAAAAGTGTTCAACATCAAAGTTGTAGATCTCGTCGAGATCTACAACTTTGATGTTGAACACTTTTCCTAAAAATGTCATATAGGGCGTCTATTTTCAAAGGGCGCGTGTTCTGCGTATATTACCTAAACTATGCGACTCGCAATTGTTCTGCGCGGTGTCGCGCCTTTTGAAAATAGACCTCCTATATCGCATTTTTAGGAAAAGTGTTCAACATCAAAGTTGTAGATCTCGTCGAGATCTACAACTTTGATGTTGAACACTTTTCCTAAAAATGTCATATAGGGCGTCTATTTTCAAAGGGCGCGTGTTCTGCGTATATTACCTAAACTATGCGACTCGCAATTGTTCTGCGCGGTGTCGCGCCTTTTGAAAATAGACCTCCTATATCGCATTTTTAGGAAAAGTGTTCAACATCAAAGTTGTAGATCTCGTCGAGATCTACAACTTTGATGTTGAACACTTTTCCTAAAAATGTCATATAGGGCGTCTATTTTCAAAGGGCGCGTGTTCTGCGTATATTACCTAAACTATGCGACTCGCAATTGTTCTGCGCGGTGTCGCGCCTTTTGAAAATAGACCTCCTATATCGCATTTTTAGGAAAAGTGTTCAACATCAAAGTTGTAGATCTCGTCGAGATCTACAACTTTGATGTCTGAACACTTTCTCCTAAAAATGTCATATAGGGCGTCTATTTTCAAAGGGCGCGTGTTCTGCGTATATTACCTAAACTATGCGACTCGCAATTGTTCTGCGCGGTGTCGCGCCTTTTGAAAATAGACCTCCTATATCGCATTTTTAGGAAAAGTGTTCAACATCAAAGTTGTAGATCTCGTCGAGATCTACAACTTTGATGTTGAACACTTTTCCTAAAAATGTCATATAGGGCGTCTATTTTCAAAGGGCGCGTGTTCTGCGTATATTACCTAAACTATGCGACTCGCAATTGTTCTGCGCGGTGTCGCGCCTTTTGAAAATAGACCTCCTATATCGCATTTTTAGGAAAAGTGTTCAACATCAAAGTTGTAGATCTCGTCGAGATCTACAACTTTGATGTTGAACACTTTTCCTAAAAATGTCATATAGGGCGTCTATTTTCAAAGGGCGCGTGTTCTGCGTATATTACCTAAACTATGCGACTCGCAATTGTTCTGCGCGGTGTCGCGCCTTTTGAAAATAGACCTCCTATATCGCATTTTTAGGAAAAGTGTTCTACATCAAAGTTGTAGATCTCGTCGAGATCTACAACTTTGATGTCGAACACTTTTCCTAAAAATGTCATATAGGGCGTCTATTTTCAAAGGGCGCGTGTTCTGCGTATATTACCTAAACTATGCGACTCGCAATTGTTCTGCGCGGTGTCGCGCCTTTTGAAAATAGACCTCCTATATCGCCTTTTTAGGAAAAGTGTTCAACATCAAAGTTGTAGATCTCGTCGAGATCTACAACTTTGATGTTGAACACTTTTCCTAAAAATGTCATATAGGGCGTCTATTTTCAAAGGGCGCGTGTTCTGCGTATATTACCTAAACTATGCGACTCGCAATTGTTCTGCGCGGTGTCGCGCCTTTTGAAAATAGACCTCCTATATCGCATTTTTAGGAAAAGTGTTCAACATCAAAGTTGTAGATCTCGACGAGATCTACAACTTTGATGTTGAACACTTTTCCTAAAAATGTCATATAGGGCGTCTATTTTCAATGGGCGCGTGTTCTGCGTATATTACCTAAACTATGAAACTCGCAATTGTTCTGCGCGGTGTCGCGCCTTTTGAAAATAGACCTCCTATATCGCATTTTTAGGAAAAGTGTTCAACATCAAAGTTGTAGATCTCGTCGAGATCTACAACTTTGATGCTGAACACTTTTCCTAAAAATTCATATAGGGCGTCTATTTTCAAAGGGCGCGTGTTCTGCGTATATTACCTAAACTATGCGACTCGCAATTGTTCTGCGCGGTGTCGCGCCTTTTGAAAATAGACCTCCTATATCGCATTTTTAGGAAAAGTATTCATCATCAAAGTTGTAGATCTCGTCGAGATCTACAACTTTGATGTTGAACACTTTTCCTAAAAATGTCATATAGGGCGTCTATTTTCAAAGGGCGCGTGTTCTGCGTATATTACCTAAACTATGCGACTCGCAATTGTTCTGCGCGGTGTCGCGCCTTTTGAAAATAGACCTCCTATATCGCATTTTTAGGAAAAGTGTTCAACATCAAAGTTGTAGATCTCGTCGAGATCTACAACTTTGATGCTGAACACTTTTCCTAAAAATGTCATATAGGGCGTCTATTTTCAAAGGGCGCGTGTTCTGCGTAAATTACCTAAACTATGCGACTCGCAATTGTTCTGCGCGGTGTCGCGCCTTTTGAAAATAGACCTCCTATATCGCATTTTTAGGAAAAGTGTTCAACATCAAAGTTGTAGATCTCGTCTAGATCTCGTCGAGATCTACAACTTTGATGTTGAACACTTTTCCTAAAAATGTCATATAGGGCGTTTATTTTCAAAGGGCGCGTGTTCTGCGTATATTACCTAAACTATGCGACTCGCAATTGTTCTGCGCGGTGTCGCGCCTTTTGAAAATAGACCTCCTATATCGCATTTTTAGGAAAAGTGTTCAACATCAAAGTTGTAGATCTCGTCGAGATCTACAACTTTGATGCTGAACACTTTTCCTAAAAATGTCATATAGGGCGTCTATTTTCAAAGGGCGCGTGTTCTGCGTATATTACCTAAACTATGCGACTCGCAATTGTTCTGCGCGGTGTCGCGCCTTTTGAAAATAGACCTCCTATATCGCATTTTTAGGAAAAGTGTTCAACATCAAAGTTGTAGATCTCGTCGAGATCTACAACTTTGATGTTGAACACTTTTCCTAAAAATGTCATATAGGGCGTCTATTTTCAAAGGGCGCGTGTTCTGCGTATATTACCTAAACTATGCGACTCGCAATTGTTCTGCGCGGTGTCGCGCCTTTTGAAAATAGACCTCCTATATCGCATTTTTAGGAAAAGTGTTCAACATCAAAGTTGTAGATCTCGTCGAGATCTACAACTTTGATGCTGAACACTTTTCCTAAAAATGTCATATAGGGCGTCTATTTTCAAAGGGCGCGTGTTCTGCGTATATTACCTAAACTATGCGACTCGCAATTGTTCTGCGCGGTGTCGCGCCTTTTGAAAATAGACCTCCTATATCGCATTTTTAGGAAAAGTGTTCAACATCAAAGTTGTAGATCTCGTCGAGATCTACAACTTTGATGTTGAACACTTTTCCTAAAAATGTCATATAGGGCGTCTATTTTCAAAGGGCGCGTGTTCTGCGTATATTACCTAAACTATGCGACTCGCAATTGTTCTGCGCGGTGTCGCGCCTTTTGAAAATAGACCTCCTATATCGCATTTTTAGGAAAAGTGTTCAACATCAAAGTTGTAGATCTCGTCGAGATCTACAACTTGATGTGAACACTTTTCCTAAAAATGTCATATAGGGCGTCTATTTTCAAAGGGCGCGTGTTCTGCGTATATTACCTAAACTATGCGACTCGCAATTGTTCTGCGCGGTGTCGCGCCTTTTGAAAATAGACCTCCTATATCGCATTTTTAGGAAAAGTGTTCAACATCAAAGTTGTAGATCTCGAGTCGAGATCTACAACTTTGATGTTGAACACTTTTCCTAAAAATGTCATATAGGGCGTCTATTTTCAAAGGGCGCGTGTTCTCCGTATATTACCTAAACTATGTGACTCACAATTGTTCTGCGCGGTGTCGCGCCTTTTGAAAATAGACCTCCTATATCGCATTTTTAGGAAAAGTGTTCAACATCAAAGTTGTAGATCTCGTCGAGATCTACAACTTTGATGTTGAACACTTTTCCTAAAAATGTCATATAGGGCGTCTATTTTCAAAGGGCGCGTGTTCTGCGTATATTACCTAAACTATGCGACTCGCAATTGTTCTGCGCAGTGTCGCTCCTTTTGAAAATAGACCTCCTATATCGCATTTTTAGGAAAAGTGTTCAACATCAAAGTTGTAGATCTCGTCGAGATCTACAACTTTGATGTTGAACACTTTTCCTAAAAATGTCATATAGGGCGTCTATTTTCAAAGGGCGCGTGTTCTGCGTATATTACCTAAACTATGCGACTCGCAATTGTTCTGCGCGGTGTCGCGCCTTTTGAAAATAGACCTCCTATATCGCATTTTTAGGAAAAGTGTTCAACATAAAAGTTGTAGATCTCGTCGAGATCTACAACTTTGATGTTGAACACTTTTCCTAAAAATGTCATATAGGGCGTCTATTTTCAAAGGACGCGTGTTCTGCGTATATTACCTAAACTATGCGACTCACAATTGTTCTGCGCGGTGTCGCGCCTTTTGAAAATAGACCTCCTATATCGCATTTTTAGGAAAAGTGTTCAACATCAAAGTTGTAGATCTCGTCGAGATCTACAACTTTGATGTTGAACACTTTTCCTAAAAATGTCATATAGGGCGTCTATTTTCAAAGGGCGCGTGTTTTGCGTATATTACCTAAACTATGCGACTCGCAATTGTTCTGCGCGGTGTCGCGCCTTTTGAAAATAGACCTCCTATATCGCATTTTTAGGAAAAGTGTTCAACATCAAAGTTGTAGATCTCGTCGAGATCTACAACTTTAATGTTGAACACTTTTCCTAAAAATGTCATATAGGGCGTCTATTTTCAAAGGGCGCGTGTTCTGCGTATATTACCTAAACTATGCGACTCGCAATTGTTCTGCGCGGTGTCGCGCCTTTTGAAAATAGACCTCCTATATCGCATTTTTAGGAAAAGTGTTCAACATCAAAGTTGTAGATCTCGTCGAGATCTACAACTTTGATGTTGAACACTTTTCCTTAAAATGTCATATAGGGCGTCTATTTTCAAAGGACGCGTGTTCTGCGTATATTACCTAAACTATGCGACTCGCAATTGTTCTGCGCGGTGTCGCGCCTTTTGAAAATAGACCTCCTATATCGCATTTTTAGGAAAAGTGTTCCACATCAAAGTTGTAGATCTCGTCGAGATCTACAACTTTGATGTCGAACACTTTTCCTAAAAATGTCATATAGGGCGTCTATTTTCAAAGGGCGCGTGTTCTGCGTATATTACCTAAACTATGCGACTCGCAATTGTTCTGCGCGGTGTCGCGCCTTTTGAAAATAGACCTCCTATATCGCATTTTTAGGAAAAGTGTTCAACATCAAAGTTGTAGATCTCGTCGAGATCTACAACTTTGATGTTGAACACTTTACCAAAGGGAGGAGCTTTAACTCCTCCACAAAACCCTAAAAGTAACTACCCTCCTATATAAACCCCATCATAGTTAGGATTTTGTTTTTCCCTACCCCTTGCTCCCCCAACCAGCCATAGAAGAGCCCCGGTGACCTTCCGACGAGCCTCCTCCACGAATTCCGGCGAACTCCACCGCTAGCAATGGCCGCGCGACGATCCCCTCGCCTAAACGGCACGAATGTAAGTTCTCATGACTCCTCCTCGCCCTTAGATCCCTTCTCGTCGACCTCCGCCGTCTCCGACCACCGGAGCCGGTGATCCCGGCCTTGGAAGCTTCGGACCGCCCACACGAATCTCCGCCACCACCGCGGGCTTCGGCCTTGCATGGGGCGTGTGAAGGGGAGGAAGAGTCCCCACGACCCTTCCTCAAGGCCCTTGAGGCGAGGAGATCCGTCGGAAGCCGCTCCGGCGGCCTCCTCCTTCCAAACAAAAATTTTAATATATATAAACATACATTTTTATTATTTTTCCGGCCACCACCGGCGGCGGCCGGCCGCCGGCAGTCACCCCACCGGAGGCCCTCCCGGAGGTACTCCCGCTGGGGGCAGTGGCCGGAGCTAAATCCCCCACCAATGGCGGTGGGGAGGCCCGTAACCCCCTCCCTGCTTCAAGGTGGCGCACGGCCACCTTAGGCCTGGAGAATAATTTCTCTAGGTCGCCGGCGGCGGCGGCGGCGGAAGGCCGCCGGCCGACATCCCGATGGAGCGCCCCCACTGGGCGACGCCATCGGGGGTGGTGGCCGGAGCAGCAAGTGCTCCGGCCGGCCACGGGGCTGCCTGTGATGCCCTCACGGTGGCTGCATGCATGCAGCCACCGTGAGCCCTGCCCCTCTATCGCGAATCGCCGGCGGCGGCGGTAGGCCGCCGGCCGGCGATCTACCGGTGCGTCCTCCCCGGGCGAACCCATCAGGGGTGGTGGCCGGAGCAACGACTGCTCCGGCCGGCGGGTGAAGGGCCCGGCAAGGTCCAGATCTACGGTGGAGTACAACCACCGTTAGATCTGGCCGGCCATCTCCGGCCGTCCGATTACCTCGGACGGCCTGAGCCAATGATTGGCAAACGGCGGGATCCTGTGCAACTCCCCCCCCCCCCCCCCCCCCCCCGTTGTGCTCACTGGTCCAATCGATCCCAGGCCATCGGATCTGCGCCAAGATCCGTGCGCAGAAAATTAATTTCCTTAGGCAGAAAATCTGCCAGGTTTTGGAAGATTAACTTGTTTTTAAAATGGGTTATTAATAGCCTTAGAGGCATATATGGAAACTTTACGTGAGACACACTATTAAAGACATTTATTCATACTACAACTTTCATGTTTTGTACTTTTTAATTTACAGCCACTAAGTAATTTTAATTTAGCCCCTAAAAGTGCAACCTAAGTTCAGAAATCTGTTTGCCCAGAAAACTGTTATTTTATATAAACTTCAACCTCTGTTTTGGAGACCTTAGACTCTGTTTTAGGAAAAGCTTGTGAGACATGATATGGTAGAACAATATTTGTACTACAACTTTCATGTTTTGTACTTTCTGATTTACAGCCTCTAGGTAATTTTAATTTAGCCCTAAAAGTGCAATCTAAGTTCAGAAATCTGTTTGCCCAGAAAACTGTTATTTTATATAAACTTCAACCTCTGTTTTGGAGACCGTAGACTCTGTTTTAGGAAAAGCTTGTGAGACATGATATGGTAGAAAAATATTTGTACTACAACTTTCATGTTTTGTACTTTCTGATTTACAGCCTCTAGGTAATTTTAATTTAGCCCTAAATGTGCAATCTAAGTTCAGAAACCTATTTGCCCAGAAAACTGTTATTTTATATAAACTTCAACCTCTGTTTTGGAGACCTTAGGCTCTGTTTTGGGAAAAGCTTGTGAGTCATGATATGGTATAAAAATAGTTGTACTGCAACTTTCATGTTTTGTACTTTCTGATTTACAGTTTCCAAGTAATTTAAATTTAGCCCTAAAAGCGCAATCATAAGTTAAATTCTCAAGTTTTGAATATTGATATTTATACTACTTCATTTATCACCTTGTGCATGAGGGCATGGGAGGGTGCATGGTTACCGATGTGGCGGGTTCGTCGGCTTCCCCATAATATACACCTATGGGAGAGGTTGTGACGACGAACTCTTTTGTTTTGGTGGTGAAGAGGACTGGGGGCTAGCTACCCCTTCCACATAGGTCCGTCTCACACTTTTTTGGTTATGTGCCGAGAGGATCTCCACACGAGGTGAGGATGTGTTCCCACCGAGAGTACCTATTCTTCATAGAGGTACGAAGGCCTAGGAAGTTTGGGGTGTATCCATAACCTAGAAGTGGGAACGACCGACCCACTGTCACCGTCTGGCCACGGCGGTGAGGCCTGAGAAGTGAGCTCCTTCTCTTAACAGGTCACTATGTCGACATAGGGGAAAGTGATTGAGACACATCATTTGAGTGACATGGAGGATAATCATACATGCACACAATATCATATGTTACATTACTTGTACTCTCACCTTGGTCCGACATCGTATAACCACCGTTAGGAAGGGTTATACGATGTCGGGTGATTTTACTACTTTACTTGTTTTCCCTTTCTTGAATTGTTTCGGGTTACTACTTTATTTATATAACCCCGATGGATACATATTTGCTTCGGTTATTGTGCTAACTCTCCATGCAGGTGTTCTCCTTGGTGCCCATTAGGGGGCTGGGGAGGAGCGTGAGATTTACTTGGTCCGTCGTGGCTAACGTACTCTTGTACGTTATCATTTTAGGAACCGATGCACCTACCGACGGAGCGGGAGTGGATGGACGAGCGTAGACGTGCCCGTGATGACGAGTTGTTCCCTGAGCCAGCCAGGACGATTTATGCGGACGTGAGGGTATTATTTTGGGAGAGGAGAGGATGAGAGATCACTTTTGATTAGACATTTTGCATCTATGTTATAATATATATCATGCTATGATGTTCTGTGATGTCTTGCTTCCACAAATTTTATATTCTGTGAATGTTTTTTTGTAATGATGCAATAGCCTTACAGGGCGAACGTTCCGCCAATTGGGTCATGGGTCAGGTAAGAGGGTAAAACCTCTTCGGGCACACAAACCTCTTGGGGGAACGATCGCCCTGGCATAAGGATCTCCTATGTTGAAAAAGGGTGGGTCCTTACAAGGGTATCAGAGCTCTAAAAACGATCCAGATTTATAAAATCATCACAGGTGGTCCACCATAATACAATACCTAGTTCGAGGACGAACTATGCAACGGAAGCGTGGTGGACCGCAAAAGATTCATGATAAAACATCACACAAGTTTCGCTAAGGAAACCCAATCGAACCAATTCTTCGACCAAATACCTACCTATTAACTTGATTAGACAGTTCTGACACACATTGTTTTTAATAAATTGAAGCAGGAATATCGGGAGCCTAGTCTCGGGATAAAAAACGAGAACGCCGATGACACCGATGAGGACATATATCGCCCCGGCACCCCAGTTGACGAGTGGGCCCCTCCACCTCCTGCTGCACCCACTGGCCAGGCAGCACCGGCCCAGCCGACCCTGTTTCACCAAACAGAGTTAGGGCAGACTCTCACTGCACTGCTAGATACTTTCCGGGCCTCACTACAGCAGCAGTTGCCGCCACAGGCACAAGGCCCGACGGATGCAGAGAGATTGGTGATGTTCAGGAGCTTTCGCCCCCGGTCTTCAGAGGGACAGAATCGGCCATCCAGACAGAGGATTGGCTGGAGAGGATTGAGGAGCTACTCAGGGGAATGCACTGCCCTTCCTACTATGCGGTTTCCCTAGCCGCCACCCTACTGGAGGGGTACGCTAGGCAGTGGTGGAGGTCCGTCCTACAGACCACCTATAGGGACCGCCAACTGACTGAAATTACCTGGAGAAATTTTTCTACCTTGATGATGGAGCACTTCATTTCTAGCTCCGACCGGACAGAGCTCTAGGAACGTTTTCTCCATCTTCGGCAGGGCACTATGACAGTGATAGAGTATCAGCGGGAGTTCTCCCACCTTGCCCGGTATGCCGGTATTATGGCCATAGAGGATGAGAACCGGGCCAAGAGGTTCTTTCAGGGCCTCAACGACTCCATCCGTCAACCACTGATGACAGCAGCTCACGCTCCCTTTGAGGTCATCGTTCACCTTGCAAAGATGATGGAGGCTGACTTAAAAACCACCCGGGAAAGGAACAGGTTGAAGAGAATTGCAGAGACACCCCAAGGACATGATCAGAGGGGTCATGGGACCAGGCACCAGCGCGGACGCGGAAACGACCGGGGAGAACATAGGGGCTATGATCGAGGAGATCTCCACCAGCCACCCCGTGACTATCATCGGAGGAGGACACCGCCGCCTCCCCCTGCACAGCAGCGAGCCCTTCCTGCACCAGCATACGCGGTAGAGCAACGACCTTTTGAGAGGCGTTGTTTCCACTGCAACGAGTTGGGGCATCTACGACCTCAGTGCCCCCTACTGGCACCCAGGGATGGACATCGGGACTTTCATCGGGGCGGAGGTCGTGGTCGAGGCCAGCCTGGTAGAGGGCAGCAGCGACCTCCCCAGCAGGCTTATGCCTTGGACCTAGAGAGAGATCGAGCCACCGCGGACGTGGTGAACGGTACGAAATTTTTTCTTATATACATATGCACATCTTGCACATTACCTGTGATACTTATATTACATGCTTATATATATTACTGTCAAAACATATATATATATACACCAATCGATTAAATTGAAACCTCAGGGATCCTCTGGATCAACGATCGGGCTGCTCGAGCGCTCTTTGACACGGGAGCCACTCGCTCCTTTGTGTCTCATGATTTCATACATCAGGAGCCAGGGGTGGTTCACCTCACAGGGAACCCACTGCGGGTACGACTCCCTGATGGATCGGAGATGATCTCCTCAGATTTATGCAAATTTAAAGTAAAGATCGATGATCGGGAGATGGAGGTTGAAGCAGCAGTACTCCAGCTGTCAGGATTTGACCTGATATTAGGAATGGACTGGCTCGCGGATCATGCAGCACAGATAGACTGTCAGAGCAGGAAGGTGACCCTTCAAGTGCCAACGGGAGGAACAATCACCTATCAAGGTATACCGTTTATCTCTCGTCTCGTGCTTAATTCTATACAGGCAACGAAGGCCACCATGAGGGGAGATGAGGTGTTCGTGGTCTACTTTGAAATGATGGGGCAGACCATAGAATTGGCCGAAGTAAAAGTGGTAAAAGAATTTCCGGATGTCTTCACGGAGAAGCTCCCAGGCCTGCCTCCACACCGAGAAGAGGACTTCAAAATCCACCTCCTTCCCGGGGCTCGTCCGGTCTCGAGATCTCCTTACCGGATGGCGCCAAAAGAGCTAGTAGAGTTCAGAGTGCAGCTTCAAGAATTGGTGGACTCGGGATTCGTCCGACCCAGCTCTTCTCCTTGGGGAGCACCTGTGCTCTTCGTGAAGAAGAAGGACGGATCCCTCCGACTCTGCATCGACTACCGGGAGTTGAACCGACTGACCGTGAAAAATACCTATCCACTCCCCAGGATAGAAGAGTTGTTCGATCAGCTACAGGGGGCCCGGTGCTTCTCCAAACTCGACCTCCGGTCGGGATACTACCAGCTCAGGATTGATGATAAGGACATCGAGAAGACTGCGTTTTGTTCTCGTTACGGGCAATACGAGTTCACAGTGATGTCGTTCGGTCTCACCAATGCCCCAGCAGCATTCATGTCTCTAATGAACCGGGTGTTCGAACCCTTCCTCGACCATTTTGTCATTGTATTCATCGATGACATTCTGGTGTACTCGGCATCGGAAGAGCTGCATGTAACAAACCTGGAGAAAGTGCTTCAAAAGCTGCGCGAACACCAGCTGTACGCAAAGTTTTCAAAGTGCGAATTTTGGCATAAGGAGGTCGGCTTCTTGGGTCACATCGTCAGCGCCAACGGCAAAGCAGTAGATCCAGCAAAGATTCGGGCCGTTAGGGATTGGTCGCAGCTTCGCTCCACTGTAGATGTGAGGAGTTTCCTCGGACTTGCGGGATATTACCGCAAGTTCGTAGAGGGATTCTCTAAAATCGCACTACCGCTGACATCGTTAACGAAGAAGGATGCAAAATTCATATGGACATCACAGTGCGAAGAGGCTTTCCAGGAGTTGAAGGGGAGGCTTACCTCTGCTCCTATACTGACCATACCATCGGGCCAGGAAGGCTTCCAGGTGTACACAGATGCATGCCAGCAGGGCTTAGGAGCGGTCTTGATGCAACATGGGAAGGTGGTTGCCTACGCCTCGAGGCAGCTAAAAGTGCACGAGAAAAACTACGCCACGCACGACTTGGAGCTGGGTGCGGTGGTATTTGCTCTAAAGATATGGAGGCACTATCTGTACGGCGTCCGATGTGAGGTGTTTTCGGACCACAGGAGCCTCAAGTACGTCTTCACGCAGAGGGAGCTGAACCTACGACAGAGACGGTGGTTGGAGTTCTTGTGCGACTACGACTTCGACCTCCAGTATCACCCGGGCAAGGCAAACACTGTTGCAGATTCCCTGAGCAGAAATCCTATAGCCTCAGTTAATTGGATGATCGACACTCCGAGAGATATAGTACGAGGACTCGAGGAGATGGGGATCACAGTGATTGCCCGAGGAGATTCAGTTGCGGCAGCACATCAGCTGTATTGGACGGAGATCAAGTGCGATCTTCGGGAAAGGATTAGAGATGACCAGCAAGATGACCAATTGTTCGAGGATGGGATTGCTCGTTTGAAGGCCGGAAAAGAGCACCCAGATTTTAAGATAAAGGACGGAATCCTTTACTTCCGTGATAGGATGTTTGTGCCATCTGGCGGACAGTTTCGGCATGAGATTTTGTATGAGAGCCATCACACTCGCTACTCGATTCACCCGGGCATTACAAAGATGCATGCAGATCTGAAGAAAATGTTCTGGTGGCCTGGGATGAAGCGCGATGTCGTCTCTTTTGTGACACATTGTCCGACGTGCCAGCTTGTTAAGGCAGAGTGCAAGAACCCCGCCGGGTTACTACAGCCGCTTCCCGTCCCGGAGTGGAAATTCGAAGACATATCCATGGACTTCATTCATGGCATGCCCCGCTCTCGGACCGGGAACGATTCTATCTGGGTGGTGGTCGACCGTTTGACAAAGGTTGCGAGATTCATTCCCAACCGCCAAGACGATGGGGTTGGAAAATTGGTGCGTCTTTTCATCGAGAATGTGGTTCGGTACCACGGTGTGCCAAAAACCATAGTCTCTGACCGGGATGGTCGGTTCACCTCAAATGAATGGAGGAGCGTTCAAGCATATTTGGGGACAAACTAGCATTCAACACATCATTTCATCCCCAAACAGACGGGCAAACCGAACGCACAAACCGGACCTTGGAGGATCTTCTCCGGTTATGCTTGGTGGATAAGAAGGAGCCATGGGAGCGGCTCCTACCTTTAGTCGAATTCTCGTACAACAACTCGTATCAGGCAAGCATTGGCATGGCCCCATATGAAGCGTTATACGGCCGGAAGTGTCGTACTCCACTTTCTGGGGCCCAAGATGCGGATCCGAGGGCCCTGGGGCCCGTTTTCATGGAGAATGTGACAGAAATTGTTCAGCTAATACAAGAGCAGATGCGTGAAGCTCAGAGTCGCCAAGCCAAGTACTACGACGCCCGTCATCGACATGTTGAGTTCGCCGTGGGTGATAAGGTTTACTTGAAGATCCGCCCTCGCCACGGTGTATCTCGTCTCCGCCGACAGCGGAAGTTGAGCCCAAGGTACATGGGGCCATATACCATCACAGAGCGGATCAGCGAAGTGGCGTACAGGCTGGAGTTACCCCCGGAGCTTCAGGGGTTGCATGATGTATTCCACATCTCTTCATTGAGACGCGCACTACTACGCCTGGAGCATGTCATTCAGGAGGCCCCCGAACCAATAGAACCTGATCGATCTGTATCCCTTAAGCCGGTACGGATCATGGATACCAAGACTAAGGTCCTGCGGAGAAAGAGAGTTCCTCTTGTCCGAGTTCTATGGGACAACTGCGGGACCGAGGAATCTACATGGGAACCCGAGGACCAGATGCGAGAACTCTACCCCGGCCTCTTTACGTCAGGTAACACTCAAATCTTTTTGGATTTCTTATTTTCAAGTATAGCGATCTGCTCGACTTTGAAAATACTATGACCCAATCGAATTTTCGAGGACGAAAATTTTGCTTGACTTTTTGGATTTGTAACATCCCAATTTTGAAATTCTAGACCCCATCATTATCATATGAACCACTAGGGTTTTGTGGGCTTGGTTGGCACCCAAATGGTCGTTTGTTTCCCTATTGGGTGTTATTGACCCGACACGTTAGTCAATCCACCTACCGGGTCATATGAACCTATTCTAACCAAAACGAATATAGGACCCCGTATTTGTGTAAATTGACACATTAAGTCTTAGAGAACCTTATTAACACACAAATAGTGCACCATACTCGAAACTAGTCGAATCAGTCCCATTATGATACCTATTATCTGAGATGATCGACCTAAATTGTGTGAAACCCAAATTATCCTGATTAGTCTAAACGCACACCGAGTTATCCGACTCGACCAAATTTGCCGAATAAAGATTCGGCGACTCGCCGACACATCCAAGGGGATACATTATGGGCCGTGATTAGAGTAGACACCTCTGAAGTATCAAATTTACAATTTAATTAATTTAATTAATTGATTAAATAATTGACAAATTATTAAGTGATGCTGGATAAAAATCGTGACAAACGAACCCCAATCAACACCAAAATTTTACCGCAACATTACAATAATATTTTGGATAGGATGGGCAATTAAAAATGTAAATAAGTACGTTTAAATGATTTATTAAAATATGTTTATAGAGTAATTAATTAATTAAATAATGAAGGGGTTTTGAGAAAAATAGATAATGGAATTATTTTTCTCCCAAAATTTTATCATAGGGTCCTATAAATATATAAAAGAATAATATTAATTAAAATCTAATAATTAATGAAAATTTAATTATTTTGATTTAACCCTATTTAAAACACCAAATAAATAAAAATAAATACAAAACGTTATCAAAAAATTATGAAATAATTTATAAAAATCATAAATGACATAGGGAGGCTGCCATAAATATGGGAGTTAAAAATAAAATATATTTAATGGAAAAAATTCGTTTTTAAAGCCTATTAATTACATTTAAAACCCCCCTCATCAATAGCATTAACCACCAGCCATGGGAATTGATTCCCCTCCTTTCCCAATGCCTTGGGAAGGGCTTGGCCGGCTGGGATGTTGAGGGGGGGCGGATCTACCAAAGGGAGGAGCTTTAACTCCTCCCCAAAACCCTAAAAGCAACTCCCCTCCTATATAAACCCCATCATAGTTAGGATTTCGTTTTTCCCTACCCCTTGCTCCCCCAACCAGCCATAGAAGAGCCCTGGTGACCTTCCGACGAGCCTCCTCCACGAATTCCGGCGAACTCCACCGCTAGCAATGGCCACGCGACGATCCCCTCGCCTAAACGGCACGAATGTAAGTTCTCATGACTCCTCCTTGCCCTTAGATCCCTTCTCGTCGACCTCCGCCGTCTCCGACCACCGGAGCCGGTGATCCCGGCCTTGGAAGCTTCGGACCGCCCCCACGAATCTCCGCCACCACCGCGGGCTTCGGCCTTGCATGGGGCGTGTGAAGGGGAGGAAGAGTCCCCACGACCCTTCCTCAAGGCCCTTGAGGCGAGGAGATCCGTCGGAAGCCGCTCCGGCGGCCTCCTCCTTCCAAACAAAAATTTTAATATATATAAACATACATTTTTCTTATTTTTTCGGCCACCACCGGCGGCGGCCGGCCGCCGGCAGTCACCCCACCGGAGGCCCTCCCGCTGGGGGCAGTGGCCGGAGCTAAATCCCCCACCAACGGCGGTGGGGAGGCCCGTAACCCCCTCCCTGCTTCAAGGTGGCGCACGGCCACCTTAGGCCTAGAGAATAATTTCTCCAGGTCGTCGCCGGCGGCGGCGGCGGAAGGCCGCCGGCCGACGTCCCGATGGAGCGCCCCCACTGGGCGACCCCATCGGGGGTGGTGGCCGGAGCAGCAAGTGCTCCGGCCGGCCACGGGGTTGCCCGTGATGCCCTCACGGTGGCTGCATGCATGCAGCCACCGTGAGCCCTGCCCCTCTATCGCGGATCGTCTGCGGCGGCGACGGCGGTAGGCCGCCGGCCGGCGATCTACCGGTGCGTCCTCCCCGGGCGAACCCATCAGGGGTGGTGGCCGGAGCAACGGCTGCTCCGGCCGGCGGGGGAAGGGCCCGCAAGGTCCAGATCTACGGTGGCGTACAACCACCGTTAGATCTGGCCGGCCATCTCCGGCCGTCCGATTACCTTGGACGGCCTGAGCCAATGATTGGCAAACGGCGGGATCCTGTGCAACCCCCCCCCCCCCCCCCCGTTGTGCTCACTGGTCCAATCGATCCCAGGCCATCGGATCTGCGCCAAGATCCGTGCGCAGAAAATTAATTTCCTTAGGCAGAAAATCTGCCAGGTTTTGGAAGATTAACTTGTTTTTAAAATGGGTTTTTAATAGCCTTAGAGGCAGATATGGAAAATTTACGTGAGACACACTATTAAAGACATTTATTCATACTACAACTTTCATGTTTTGTACTTTTTAATTTACAGCCTCTAAGTAATTTTAATTTAGCCCCTAAAAGTGCAACCTAAGTTCAGAAATCTGTTTGCCCAGAAAACTGTTATTTTATATAAACTTCAACCTCTGTTTTGGAGACCTTAGACTCTGTTTTAGGAAAAGCTTGTGAGATATGATATGGTAGAAAAATATTTGTTCTACAACTTTCATGTTTTGTACTTTCTGATTTACAGCCTCTAGGTAATTTTAATTTAGCCCTAAAAGTGCAATCTAAGTTCAGAAATCTGTTTGCCCAGAAAACTGTTATTTTATATAAACTACAACCTCTGTTATGGAGAACTTAGACTCTGTTTTAGGAAAAGCTTGTGAGACATGATATGGTAGAAAAATATTTGTACTACAACTTTCATGTTTTGTACTTTCTGATTTACAGCATCTAGGTAATTTTAATTTAGCCCTAAAAGTGCAATCTAAGTTCAGAAACCTGTTTGCCCAGAAAACTGTTATTTTATATAAACTTCAACCTCTGTTTTGGAGACCTTAGGCTCTGTTTTGGGAAAAGCTTGTGAGACATGATATGGTAGAAAAATAGTTGTACTGCAACTTTCATGTTTTGTACTTTCTGATTTACAGTCTCCAAGCAATTTAAATTTAGCCCTAAAAGCGCAATCATAAGTTAAATTCTCAAGTTTTGAATATTGATATTTATACTACTTCATTTATCACCTTGTGCATGAGGGCATGGGAGGGTGCATGGTTACCGATGTGGCGGGTTCGTCGGCTTCCCCATAATATACACTATGGGAGAGGTTGTGACGACGAACTCTTTTGTTTTGGTGGTGAAGAGGACCGGGGGCTAGCTACCCCTTCCACATAGGTCCGTCTCACACCTTTTTGGTTATGTGCCGAGAGGATCTCCGCACGAGGTGAGGATGTGTTCCCACCGAGAGTACCTATTCTTCATAGAGGTACGAAGGCCTAGGAAGTTTGGGGTGTATCCATAACCTAGAAGTGGGAACGACTGACCCACTGTCACCGTCTGGCCACGGCGGTGAGGCCTGAGAAGTGAGCTCCTTCTCTTAACAGGTCACTATGTCGACATAGGGGAAAGTGATTGAGACACATCATTCGAGTGACAGGGAGGATAATCATACATGCACACTATATCACATGTTACATTACTTGTACTCTCACCTTGGTCCGACATCGTATAACCACCGTTAGGAAGGGTTATACGATGTCGGGTGATTTTACTAATTTACTTGTTTTCCCTTTCTTGAATTGTTTCGGGTTACTACTTTATTTATATAACCCCGATGGATACATATTTGCTTCGGCTATTATGCTAACTCTCCATGCAGGTGTTCTCCTTGGTGCCCATTAGGGGGTTGGGGAGGAGCGTGAGATTTACTTGGTCCGTCGTGGCTAACGTACTCTTGTATGTTATCATTTTAGGAACCGATGCACCTACCGACGGAGCGGGAGCGGATGGACGAGCGTAGACGTGCCCGTGATGACGAGGAGTTCCCTGAGCCAGCCAGGACGATTTATGCGGACGTGAGGGTATTATTTTGGGAGAGGAGAGGATGAGAGATCACTTTTGATTAGACATTTTGTCGTCTTTTGACTATGTTGGTTGTAACTGCGAGACTTTATATCCCCTTTCGCGGGTTTGCAATAGCCTTACAGGGCGAACGTTCCGCCAATTGGGTCATGGGTCAGGTAAGAGGGTAAAACCTCTTCGGGCACACGAACCTCTTGGGGGAACGATCGTCCTGGGCATAAGGATCTCCTACGTTGAAAAAGGGGGGGGGGGGGGGGTCCTTACACACGTGTTCTGCGTATATTACCTAAACTATGCGACTCGCAATTGTTCTGCGCGGTGTCGCGCCTTTTGAAAATAGACCTCCTATATCGCATTTTTAGGAAAAGTGTTCAGCATCAAAGTGTCGAGATCTACAACTTTGATGCTGAACACTTTTCCTAAAAATGTCATATAGGGCGTCTATTTTCAAAGGGCGCGTGTTCTGCGTATATTACCTAAACTATGCGACTCGCAATTATTTTGCGCGGTGTCGCGCCTTTTGAAAATAGACCTCCTATATCACATTTTTAGGAAAAGTGTTCTACATCAAAGTTGTAGATCTCGTCGAGATCTACAACTTTGATGTTGAAAACTTTTCCTAAAAATGTCATATAGGGGGTCTATTTTCAAAGGGCGCGTGTTCTGCGTAAATTACCTAAACTATGCGACTCGCAATTGTTCTGCGCGGTGTCGCGCCTTTTGAAAATAGACCTCCTATATCGCATTTTTAGGAAAAGTGTTCAACATCAAAGTTGTAGATCTCGTCGAGATCTACAACTTTGATGTTGAACACTTTTCCTAAAAATGTCACATAGGGCGTCTATTTTCAAAGGGCGCGTGTTCTGCGTAAATTACCTAAACTATGCGACTCGCAATTGTTCTGCGCGGTGTCGCGCCTTTTGAAAATAGACCTCCTATATCGCATTTTTAGGAAAAGTGTTCAACATCAAAGTTGTAGATCTCGTCGAGATCTACAACTTTGATGTTGAACACTTTTCCTAAAAATGTCATATAGGGCGTCTATTTTCAAAAGGCGCGTGTTCTGCGTAAATTACCTAAACTATGCGACTCGCAATTGTTCTGCGCGGTGTCGCGCCTCTTGAAAATAGACCTCCTATATCGCATTTTTAGGAAAAGTGTTCAACATCAAAGTTGTAGATCTCGTCGAGATCTACAACTTTGATGTTGAACACTTTTCCTAAAAATGTCATATAGGGCGTCTATTTTCAAAGGGCGCGTGTTCTGCGTATATTACCTAAACTATGCGACTCGCAATTGTTCTGCGCGGTGTCGCGCCTTTTGAAAATAGAACTCTTATATCACATTTTTAGGAAAAGTGTTCAACATCAAAGTTGTAGATCTCGTCGAAATCTACAACTTTGATGTTGAACACTTTTCCTAAAAATGTCATATAGGGCGTCTATTTTCAAAGGGCGCGTGTTCTGCGTAAATTACCTAAACTATGCGACTCGCAATTGTTCTGCGCGGTGTCGCGGCTTTTGAAAATAGACCTCCTATATCACATTTTTAGGAAAAGTGTTCAACATCAAAGTTGTAGATCTCGTCGAGATCTACAACTTTGATGTTGAACGCTTTTCCTAAAAATGTCATATAGGGCGTCTATTTTCAAAGGGCGCGTGTTCTGCGTAAATTACCTAAACTATGCGACTCGCAATTGTTCTGCGCGGTGTCGCGCCTTTTGAAAATAGACCTCCTATATCGCATTTTTAGGAAAAGTGTTCAACATCAAAGTTGTAGATCTCGTCGAGATCTACAACTTTGATGTTGAACACTTTTCCTAAAAATGTCATATAGGGCGTCTATTTTCAAAGGGCGCGTGTTCTGCGTATATTACCTAAACTATGCGACTCGCAATTGTTCTGCGCGGTGTCGCGCCTTTTGAAAATAGACCTCCTATATCGCATTTTTAGGAAAAGTGTTCAACATCAAAGTTGTAGATCTCGTCGAGATCTACAACTTTGATGTTGAACACTTTTCCTAAAAATGTCATATAGGGCGTCTATTTTCAAAGGGCGCGTGTTCTGCGTAATATTACCTAAACTATGCGACTCGCAATTGTTCTGCGCGGTGTCGCGCCTTTTGAAAATAGACCTCCTATATCGCATTTTTAGGAAAAGTGTTCAACATCAAAGTTGTAGATCTCGTCGAGATCTACAACTTTGATGTTGAACACTTTTCCTAAAAATGTCATATAGGGCGTCTATTTTCAAAGGGCGCGTGTTCTGCGTATATTACCTAAACTATGCGACTCGCAATTGTTCTGCGCGGTGTCGCGCCTTTTGAAAATAGACCTCCTATATCGCATTTTTAGGAAAAGTGTTCAACATCAAAGTTGTAGATCTCGTCGAGATCTACAACTTTGATGTTGAACACTTTTCGTAAAAATGTCATATAGGGCGTCTATTTTCAAAGGGCGCGTGTTCTGCGTATATTACCTAAACTATGCGACTCGCAATTGTTCTGCGCGGTGTCGCGCCTTTTGAAAATAGACCTCCTATATCGCATTTTTAGGAAAAGTGTTCAGCATCAAAGTTGTAGATCTCGTCGAGATCTACAACTTTGATGGTGAACACTTTTCCTAAAAATGTCATATAGGGCGTCTATTTTCAAAGGGCGCGTGTTCTGCGTATATTACCTAAACTATGCGACTCGCAATTGTTCTGCGCGGTGTCGCGCCTTTTGAAAATAGACCTCCTATATCGCATTTTTAGGAAAAGTGTTCAACATCAAAGTTCTATTGCGACTCGCAATTGTTCTGCGCGGTGTCGCGCCTTTTGAAAATAGACCTCCTATATCGCATTTTTAGGAAAAGTGTTCGACATCAAAGTTGTAGATCTTGTCGAGATCTACAACTTTGATGTCGAACACTTTTCCTAAAAATGCGATATAGGGCGTCTATTTTCAAAGGGCGCGTGTTCTGCGTAAATTACCTAAACTATGCGACTCGCAATTGTTCTGCGCGGTGTCGCGCCTTTTGAAAATAGACCATCCTATATCGCATTTTTAGGAAAAGTGTTCAGCATCAAAGTTGTAGATCTCGTCGAGATCTACAACTTTGATGTTGAACACTTTTCCTAAAAATGTCATATAGGGCGTCTATTTTCAAAGGGCGCGTGTTCTGCGTAAATTACCTAAACTATGCGACTCGCAATTGTTCTGCGCGGTGTCGCGCCTTTTGAAAATAGACCTCCTATATCGCATTTTTAGGAAAAGTGTTCAACATCAAAGTTGTAGATCTCGACGAACACTTTTCGTAAAAATGTCATATAGGGCGTCTATTTTCAAAGGGAGCGTGTTCTGCGTATATTACCTAAACTATGCGACTCGCAATTGTTCTGCGCGGTGTCGCGCCTTTTGAAAATAGACCTCCTATATCGCATTTTTAGGAAAAGTGTTCAACATCAAAGTTGTAGATCTCGTCGAGATCTACAACTTTGATGGTGAACACTTTTCCTAAAAATGTCATATAGGGCGTCTATTTTCAAAGGGCGCGTGTTCTGCGTAAATTACCTAAACTATGCGACTCGCAATTGTTCTGCGCGGTGTCGCGCCTTTTGAAAATAGACCTCCTATATCGCATTTTTAGGAAAAGTGTTCAGCATCAAAGTTGTAGATCTCGTCGAGATCTACAACTTTGATGTTTAACACTTTTCCTAAAAATGTCATATAGGGCGTCTATTTTCAAAGGGCGCGTGTTCTGCGTATATTACATAAACTATGCGACTCGCAATTGTTCTGCGCGGTGTCGCGCCTTTTGAAAATAGACCTCATATATCGCATTTTTAGGAAAAGTGTTCAACATCAAAGTTGTAGATCTCGTCGAGATCTACAACTTTGATGTTGAACATTTTTCCTAAAAATGTCATATAGGGCGTCTATTTTCAAAGGGCGCGTGTTCTGCGTAAATTACCTAAACTATGCGACTCGCAATTGTTCTGCGCGGTGTCGCGCCTTTTGAAAATAGACCTCCTATATCGCATTTTTAGGAAAAGTGTTCAACATCAAAGTTGTAGATCTCGTCGAGATCTACAACTTTGATGTTGAACACTTTTCCTAAAAATGTCATATAGGGAGTCTATTTTCAAAGGGCGCGTGTTCTGCGTAAATTACCTAAACTATGCGACTCGCAATTGTTCTGCGCGGTGTCGCGCCTTTAGAAAATTGACCTCCTATATCGCATTTTTAGGAAAAGTGTTCAACATCAAAGTTGTAGATCTCGTCGAGATCTACAACTTTGTTGTTGAACACTTTTCCTAAAAATGTCATATATGGCGTCTATTTTCAAAGGGCGCGTGTTCTGCGTAAATTACCTAAACTATGCGACTCGCAATTGTTCTGCGCGGTGTCGCGCCTTTTGAAAATAGACCTCCTATATCGCATTTTTAGGAAAAGTGTTCAACATCAAAGTTGTAGATCTCGTAGTTGTAGATCTCGTCGAGATCTACAACTTTGATGATGAACACTTTTCCTAAAAATGTCATATAGGGCGTCTATTTTCAAAGGGCGCGTGTTCTGCGTATATTACATAAACTATGCGACTCGCAATTGTTCTGCGCGGTGTCGCGCCTTTTGAAAATAGACCTCCTATATCGCATTTTTAGGAAAAGTGTTCAGCATCAAAGTTGTAGATCTCAAAGTTGTAGATCTCGTCGAGATCTACAACTTTGATGATGAACACTTTTCCTAAAAATGTCATATAGGGCGTCTATTTTCAAAGGGCGCGTGTTCTGCGTATATTACATAAACTATGCGACTCGCAATTGTTCTGCGCGGTGTCGCGCCTTTTGAAAATAGACCTCCTATATCGCATTTTTAGGAAAAGTGCTCAACATCAAAGTTGTAGATCTCATCGAGATCTACAACTTTGATGTTGAGCACTTTTCCTAAAAATGTCATATAGGGCGTCTATTTTCAAAGGGCGCGTGTTCTGCGTAAATTACCTAAACTATGCGACTCGCAATTGTTCTGCGCGGTGTCGCGCCTTTTGAAAATAGACCTCCTATATCGCATTTTTAGGAAAAGTGTTCAACATCAAAGTTGTAGATCTCGTTGAGATCTACAACTTTGATGTTGAACACTTTTCCTAAAAATGTCATATAGGGAGTCTATTTTCAAAGGGCGCGTGTTCTGCGTAAATTACCTAAACTATGCGACTCGCAATTGTTCTGCGCGGTGTCGCGCCTTTAGAAAATAGACCTCCTATATCGCATTTTTAGGAAAAGTGTTCAACATCAAAGTTATAGATCTCGTCGAGATCTACAACTTTGTTGTTGAACACTTTTCCTAAAAATGTCATATATGGCGTCTATTTTCAAAGGGCGCGTGTTCTGCGTAAATTACCTAAACTATGCGACTCGCAATTGTTCTGCGCGGTGTCGCGCCTTTTGAAAATAGACCTCCTATATCTCATTTTTAGGAAAAGTGCTCAGCATCAAAGTTGTAGATCTCGTCGAGATCTACAACTTTGATGTCGAACACTTTTCCTAAAAATGTCATATATGGCGTCTATTTTCAAAGGGCGCGTGTTCTGCGTAAATTACCTAAACTATGCGACTCGCAATTGTTCTGCGCGGTGTTGCGCCTTTTTAAAATAGACCTCCTATATCGCATTTTTAGGAAAAGTGTTCGGCATCAAAGTTGTAGATCTCGTCGAGATCTACAACTTTGATGTTTAACACTTTTCCTATAAATGTCATATAGGGCGTCTATTTTCAAAGGGCGCGTGTTCTGCGTATATTACATAAACTATGCGACTCACAATTGTTCTGCGCGGTGTCGCGCCTTTTGAAAATAGACCTCCTATATCGCATTTTTAGGAAAAGTGTTCAACATCAAAGTTGTAGATCTCGTCGAGATCTACAACTTTGATGTTGAACACTTTTCCTAAAAATGTCATATAGGGCGTCTATTTTCAAATGGCGCGTGTTCTGCGTAAATTACCTAAACTATGCGACTCGCAATTGTTCTGCGCGGTGTCGCGCCTTTTGAAAATAGACCTCCTATATCACATTTTTAGGAAAAGTGTTCAGCATCAAAGTTGTAGATCTCGTCGAGATCTACAACTTTGATGGTGAACACTTTTCCTAAAAATGTCATATAGGGCCTCTATTTTCAAAGGGCGCGTTTTCTGCGTAAATTACCTAAACTATGCGACTCGCAATTGTTCTGCGCGGTGTCGCGCCTTTTGAAAATAGACCTCCTATATCGCATTTTTAGGAAAAGTGTTCAACATCAAAGTTGTAGATCTCGTCGAGATCTACAACTTTGATGTTGAACACTTTTCCTAAAAATGTCATATAGGGCGTCTATTTTCAAAGGGCGCGTGTTCTGCGTAAATTACCTAAACTATGCGACTCGCAATTATTCTGCGCGGTGTCGCGCCTTTTGAAAATAGACCTCCTATATCGCATTTTTAGGAAAAGTGTTCAACATCAAAGTTGTAGATCTCGTCGAGATCTACAACTTTGATGTTGAACACTTTTCCTAAAAATGTCATATAGGGCGTCTATTTTCAAAGGGCGCGTGTTCTGCGTAAATTACCTAAACTATGCGACTCGCAATTGTTCTGCGCGGTGTCGCGCCTTTTGAAAATTGACCTCCTATATCGCATTTTTAGGAAAAGTGTTCAACATCAAAGTTGTAGATCTCGTCGAGATCTACAACTTTGATGTTGAACACTTTTCTAAAAATGTCATATAAGGCGTCTATTTTCAAAGGGCGCGTGTTCTGCGTAAATTACCTAAACTATGCGACTCGCAATTGTTCTGCGCGGTGTCGCGCCTTTTGAAAATAGACCTCCTATATCGTATTTTTAGGAAAAGTGCTCAACATCAAAGTTGTAGATCTCGACGAGATCTACAACTTTGATGTTGAGCACTTTTCCTAAAAATGTCATATAGGGCGTCTATTTTCAAAGGGCGCGTGTTCTGCGTATATTACCTAAACTATGCGACTCGCAATTGTTCTGCGCGGTGTCGCGCCTTTTGAAAATAGACCTCCTATATCGCATTTTTAGGAAAAGTGCTCAACATCAAAGTTGTAGATCTCGTCGAGATCTACAACTTTGATGTTGAGCACTTTTCCTAAAAATGTCATATAGGGCGTCTATTTTCAAAGGGCGCGTGTTCTGCGTATATTACCTAAACTATGCGACTCGCAATTGTTCTGCGCGGTGTCGCGCCTTTTGAAAATAGACCTCCTATATCGCATTTTTAGGAAAAGTGTTCAACATCAAAGTTGTAGATCTCGTCGAGATCTACAACTTTTATGGTGAACACTTTTCCTAAAAATGTCATATAGGGCGTCTATTTTCAAAGGGCGCATAGTTTAGGTAATTTACGCAGAACACGCGCCCTTTGAAAATAGACGCCCTATATGACATTTATAGGAAAAGTGTTAAACATCAAAGTTGTAGATCTCGACGAGATCTACAACTTTGATGTTGAACACTTTTCCTAAAAATGCGATATAGGAGGTCTATTTTCAAAAGGCGCGACACCGCGCAGAACAATTGCGAGTCGCATAGTTTAGGTAATTTACGCAGAACACGCGCCCTTTGAAAATAGACGCCCTATATGACATTTTTAGGAAAAGTGTTCAACATCAAAGTTGTAGATCTCGACGAGATCTACAACTTTGATGTTGAACACTTTTCCTAAAAATGCGATATAGGAGGTCTATTTTCAAAAGGCGCGACACCGCGCAGAACAATTGCGAGTCGCATAGTTTAGGTAATTTACGCAGAAAACGCGCCCTTTGAAAATAGAGGCCCTATATGACATTTTTAGGAAAAGTGTTCAACATCAAAGTTGTAGATCTCGACACCGCGCAGAACAATTGTGAGTCGCATAGTTTAGGTAATTTACGCAGAAAACGCGCCCTTTGAAAATAGACGCCCTATATGACATTTTTAGGAAAAGTGTTCACCATCAAAGTTGTAGATCTCGACGAGATCTACAACTTTGATGCTGAACACTTTTCCTAAAAATGCGATATAGGAGGTCTATTTTCAAAAGGCGCGACACCGCGCAGAACAATTGCGAGTCGCATAGTTTAGGTAATTTACGCAGAACACGCGCCATTTGAAAATAGACGCCCTATATGACATTTTTAGGAAAAGTGTTCAACATCAAAGTTGTAGATCTAGACGAGATCTACAACTTTGATGTTGAACACTTTTCCTAAAAATGCGATATAGGAGGTCTATTTTCAAAAGGCGCGACACCGCGCAGAACAATTGCGAGTCGCATAGTTTATGTAATATACGCAGAACACGCGCCCTTTGAAAATAGACGCCCTATATGACATTTATAGGAAAAGTGTTAAACATCAAAGTTGTAGATCTCGACGAGATCTACAACTTTGATGCTGAACACTTTTCCTAAAAATGCGATATAGGAGGTCTATTTTAAAAAGGCGCAACACCGCGCAGAACAATTGCGAGTCGCATAGTTTAGGTAATTTACGCAGAACACGCGCCCTTTGAAAATAGACGCCATATATGACATTTTTAGGAAAAGTGTTCGACATCAAAGTTGTAGATCTCGACGAGATCTACAACTTATATGCTGAACACTTTTCCTAAAAATGCGATATAGGAGGTCTATTTTCAAAAGGCGCGACACCGCGCAGAACAATTGCGAGTCGCATAGTTTAGGTAATATACTCAGAACACGTGCCCTTTGAAAATAGACGCCCTATATGACATTTTTAGGAAAAGTGTTCAACATTCAAAGTTGTAGATCTCGACGAGATCTACAACTTTGATGTTGAACACTTTTCCTAAAAATGCTATATATGAGGTCTATTTTCAAAAGGCGCGACACCGCGCAGAACAATTGCGAGTCGCATAGTTTAGGTAATTTACGCAGAACACGCGCCCTTTGAAAATAGACGCCCTATATGACATTTTTAGGAAAAGTGTTCAACATCAAAGTTGTAGATCTCGACGAGATCTACAACTTTGATGTTGAACACTTTTCCTAAAAATGCGATATAGGAGGTCTATTTTCAAAAGGCGCGACACCGCGCAGAACAATTGCGAGTCGCATAGTTTAGGTAATATACGCAGAACACGCGCCCTTTGAAAATATACGCCCTATATGACATTTTTAGGAAAAGTGTTCAACATCAAAGTTGTAGATCTCGACGAGATCTACAACTTTGATGTTGAACACTTTTCCTAAAAATGCGATATAGAAGGTCTATTTTCAAAAGGCGCGACACCGCGCAGAACAATTGCGAGTCACATAGTTTAGGTCATTTACGCAGAACACGCGCCCTTTGAAAATAGACGCCCTATATGACATTTTTAGGAAAAGTGTTCAACATCAAAGTTGTAGATCTCGACGAGATCTACAACTTTGATGTTGAACACTTTTCCTTAAAATGCGATATAGGAGGTTATTTTCAAAAGGCGCGACACCGCGCAGAACAATTGCGAGTCGCATAGTTTAGGTAATATACGCAGAACACGCGCCCTTTGAAAATAGACGCCCTATATGACATTTTTAGGAAAAGTGTTCAACATCAAAGTTGTAGATCTCGACGAGATCTACAACTTTGATGTTGAACACTTTTCCTAAAAATGCGATATAGGAGGTCTATTTTCAAAAGGCGCGACACCGCGCAGAACAATTGCGAGTCGCATAGTTTAGGTAATTTACGCAGAACACGCGCCCTTTGAAAATAGACGCCCTATATGACATTTTTAGGAAAAGTGTTCAACATCAAAGTTGTAGATCTCGACGAGATCTACAACTTTGATGTTGAACACTTTTCCTAAAAATGCGATATAGGAGGTCTATTTTCAAAAGGCGCGACACCGCGCAGAACAATTGCGAGTCGCATAGTTTAGGTAATATACGCAGAACACGCGCCCATTGAAAATAGACGCCCTATATGACATTTTTAGGAAAAGTGTTCAACATCAAAGTTGTAGATCTCGACGAGATATACAACTTTGATGTTGAACACTTTTCCTAAAAATGCGATATAGGAGGTCTATTTTCAAAAGGCGCGACACCGCGCAGAACAATTGCGAGTCGCATAGTTTAGGTAATATACGCAAAACACGCGCCCTTTGAAAATAGACGCCCTATATGACGAGATCTACAACTTTGATGATGAACACTTTTCCTAAAAATGTCATATAGGGCGTCTATTTTCAAAGGGCGCGTGTTTTGCGTATATTACCTAAACTATGCGACTCGCAATTGTTCTGCGCGGTGTCGCGCCTTTTGAAAATAGACCTCCTATATCGCATTTTTAGGAAAAGTGTTCAACATCAAAGTTGTATATCTCGTCGAGATCTACAACTTTGATGTTGAACACTTTTCCTAAAAATGTCATATAGGGCGTCTATTTTCAATGGGCGCGTGTTCTGCGTATATTACCTAAACTATGCGACTCGCAATTGTTCTGCGCGGTGTCGCGCCTTTTGAAAATAGACCTCCTATATCGCATTTTTAGGAAAAGTGTTCAACATCAAAGTTGTAGATCTCGACGAGATCTACAACTTTGATGTTGAACACTTTTCCTAAAAATGTCATATAGGGCGTCTATTTTCAAAGGGCGCGTGTTCTGCGTATATTACCTAAACTATGCGACTCGCAATTGTTCTGCGCGGTGTCGCGCCTTTTGAAAATAGACCTCCTATATCGCATTTTTAGGAAAAGTGTTCAACATCAAAGTTGTAGATCTCGACGAGATCTACAACTTTGATGTTGAACACTTTTCCTAAAAATGCGATATAGGAGGTCTATTTTCAAAAGGCGCGACACCGCGCAGAACAATTGCGAGTCGCATAGTTTAGGTAATATACGCAGAACACGCGCCCTTTGAAAATAGACGCCCTATATGACATTTTTAGGAAAAGTGTTCAACATCAAAGTTGTAGATCTCGACGAGATCTACAACTTTGATGTTGAACACTTTTCCTAAAAATGCGATATAGGAGGTCTATTTTCAAAAGGCGCGACACCGCGCAGAACAATTGCGAGTCGCATAGTTTAGGTAATATACGCAGAACACGCGCCCTTTGAAAATAGACGCCCTATATGACATTTTTAGGAAAAGTGTTCAACATCAAAGTTGTAGATCTCGACGAGATCTACAACTTTGATGTTGAACACTTTTCCTAAAAATGCGATATAGGAGGTCTATTTTCAAAAGGCGCGACACCGCGCAGAACAATTGCGAGTCGCATAGTTTAGGTAATATACGCAGAACACGCGCCCTTTGAAAATAGACGCCCTATATGACATTTTTAGGAAAAGTGTTCAACATCAAAGTTGTAGATCTCGACGAGATCTACAACTTTGATGTTGAACACTTTTCCTAAAAATGCGATATAGGAGGTCTATTTTCAAAAGGCGCGACACCGCGCAGAACAATTGCGAGTCGCATAGTTTAGGTAATATACGCAGAACACGCGCCCTTTGAAAATAGACGCCCTATATGACATTTTTAGGAAAAGTGTTCAACATCAAAGTTGTAGATCTCGACGAGATCTACAACTTTGATGTTGAACACTTTTCCTAAAAATGCGATATAGGAGGTCTATTTTCAAAAGGCGCGACACCGCGCAGAACAATTGCGAGTCGCATAGTTTAGGTAATATACGCAGAACACGCGCCCTTTGAAAATAGACGCCCTATATGACATTTTTAGGAAAAGTGTTCAACATCAAAGTTGTAGATCTCGACGAGATCTACAACTTTGATGTTGAACACTTTTCCTAAAAATGCGATATAGGAGGTCTATTTTCAAAAGGCGCGACACCGCGCAGAACAATTGCGAGTCGCATAGTTTAGGTAATTTACGCAGAACACGCGCCCTTTGAAAATAGACGCCCTATATGACATTTTTAGGAAAAGTGTTCAACATCAAAGTTGTAGATCTCGACGAGATCTACAACTTTGATGTTGAACACTTTTCCTAAAAATGCGATATAGGAGGTCTATTTTCAAAAGGCGCGACACCGCGCAGAACAATTGCGAGTCGCATAGTTTAGGTAATATACGCAGAACACGCGCCCTTTGAAAATAGACGCCCTATATGACATTTTTAGGAAAAGTGTTCAACATCAAAGTTGTAGATCTCGACGAGATCTACAACTTTGATGTTGAACACTTTTCCTAAAAATGCGATATAGGAGGTCTATTTTCAAAAGGCGCGACACCGCGCAGAACAATTGCGAGTCGCATAGTTTAGGTAATATACGCAGAACACGCGCCCTTTGAAAATAGACGCCCTATATGACATTTTTAGGAAAAGTGTTCAACATCAAAGTTGTAGATCTCGACGAGATCTACAACTTTGATGTTGAACACTTTTCCTAAAAATGCGATATAGGAGGTCTATTTTCAAAAGGCGCGACACCGCGCAGAACAATTGCGAGTCGCATAGTTTAGGTAATATACGCAGAACACGCGCCCTTTGAAAATAGACGCCCTATATGACATTTTTAGGAAAAGTGTTCAACATCAAAGTTGTAGATCTCGACGAGATCTACAACTTTGATGTTGAACACTTTTCCTAAAAATGCGATATAGGAGGTCTATTTTCAAAAGGCGCGACACCGCGCAGAACAATTGCGAGTCGCATAGTTTAGGTAATTTACGCAGAACACGCGCCCTTTGAAAATAGACGCCCTATATGACATTTTTAGGAAAAGTGTTCAACATCAAAGTTGTAGATCTCGACGAGATCTACAACTTTGATGTTGAACACTTTTCCTAAAAATGCGATATAGGAGGTCTATTTTCAAAAGGCGCGACACCGCGCAGAACAATTGCGAGTCGCATAGTTTAGGTAATATACGCAGAACACGCGCCCTTTGAAAATAGACGCCCTATATGACATTTTTAGGAAAAGTGTTCAACATCAAAGTTGTAGATCTCGACGAGATCTACAACTTTGATGTTGAACACTTTTCCTAAAAATGCGATATAGGAGGTCTATTTTCAAAAGGCGCGACACCGCGCAGAACAATTGCGAGTCGCATAGTTTAGGTAATATACGCAGAACACGCGCCCTTTGAAAATAGACGCCCTATATGACATTTTTAGGAAAAGTGTTCAACATCAAAGTTGTAGATCTCGACGAGATCTACAACTTTGATGTTGAACACTTTTCCTAAAAATGCGATATAGGAGGTCTATTTTCAAAAGGCGCGACACCGCGCAGAACAATTGCGAGTCGCATAGTTTAGGTAATATACGCAGAACACGCGCCCTTTGAAAATAGACGCCCTATATGACATTTTTAGGAAAAGTGTTCAACATCAAAGTTGTAGATCACCCAGAATCTAACAAAATCCAATTTTCATATATACTCTAAAATATCTATTACAATGAGACCGCTCAGTCTCCAAAAAAGAAAAAATATATCACTACAATTCATGCCTTCTTTGATCTCTTCGGAGATCGCTCATCTGGAGAAGTGGAGTAAGTGTCAGCAGAAGATTCTTCTGATTTACTAAGAGGAATTCTTGATCCAGAGCTAGAACCCGAACTTGTGTCCCGGCCTTGGGTGTAGCGGCTTCCACTTTCTTCATCTTCGATCACCACGTCTTCATCTTGACCCATGGTCTCATCAGCAAGATCCGCGGTCTCTTCAGCAGTTGCAGATTGCTCTTCAATCCTCTGTGCCGCATCAGGGAAGAGATCGGCAAATGTAATGTCCTTGTACTCTTCAGTTAAACCACCTCGACCTCTAACCTCGTTCAGCACTTGGTCGGCGGTCTCTTTAATTTGATGCATCATAGCCCTCTGAAAAGCCGGATTTTCAGGGTCATAAGCTGCATTTTCAGATTGCTGCAAAAGAGATATATGTTAGACCGCGCGATCATAGGTAACGCGTTCATGAAATTTAAGTAAAATTCTCACTTTTCTTTCTTCTTGCAAGGCAGTTATTTCGTCCAGAGCGCTGCGAAGAGACTGCCCCATATGGTGATTTAAGATCGCACTCCTAGCGGTCACCTGGGCACAGAGGTCGGGGAGAGCATCGGTCTCTATATTCAATATTTCATTTGCATTCTTTTTTCCATACAGAGCCGAAGTGACCGCATATGCGTGACGGGTCACTTTTCCGCTCCATAAGGGAAGATCGGTGGAAACCTTCACGGATCTTCCTTTGGCCGCCCATTTGAGGAGAGGTTTTCCTTTAATATCTTTCATTTTTCTTTTGAAACCAATCAATGGAAAATCTCACTCGGCGGTCTCAGAGGTGGTGCCAAACACATCAACCTCGCGCTTCAGCCTCCTCTCCCTCTGAGTAAGAACCTCTGCATCTGGGGAGATAGGATCTTGAGCAGGGACCGCAAAGGTCGCTAAAAAAAAATGGGAAAAAGTTAGGAAAACATACAAAGGTATGAAAGGAAATTATTCGAGACCGCAAGAAAAGCTTACTCTCAGCTGGCATAATCTCGGCGATCTCGGGCCAGATCGCTAGATAATGAACATAATCGATCCTCTTGCCCGCCAAGAAAGCCATGATTTTCAGCTCCTCTTCTGAGACCGCTTTTATTTTCTTAAAGATGCTGTCAGGTCGCGGAGAAGGTGAGTTTTTAAGACCGCCAAGGTCACCTTCAAAGACAAGAAACCTCTCTGTCCAGAAAGAGATTTTATTTGGAAGATTCAGGATTTTTATTCCGTCTGCCGAAAAGTACATCAACCCTTTGAACTCTTCCTTCTTTTTGCCTTCCTTCAAGATCTTCGCGGTGAAGGTTGCGCAGAACAGATTCATTGTAAACTTCACTCTTTCCGATCTCAGGTAATTGATGAAAACATTAACTAGACCGATGGAATTCGGGGCCAACTGGGCAAGCACGAAGCCGTAATATTCCAGGATCTCTAGCCATTCCCATGGGAGGGGAATCCTCAACCCATTATCAAAGTGATCGATGGGGATAATAAACTTTTTCTCCTCCGCAAAGTTCAACCTCTCTTATTCAGTTGGCGGTCTCACGACTATCTGAGATTGGATCATATATTTCTTTATGAACTCAATATATTCATCTTTTGATAGACGACCTTGTTTGTGATCGGCATTCCGGAAGATGGTGGCAGAAGAAGCACGAGCGGACACCATTTTTAGCGATCGATGAGATCGGCGTTTATGGCGCATTCAAGAAAGCGTAAAATAAAGGTCATGAAGACAGCTATTTATAGAAGACGAAGGGTCATTTCGTAATCATTACATCTTGAAGACCGCCCAGCCAAAACATGTTCAGACCGCTCGACCTATGCAAAGTAATTTGAAAGCATACTATGGTTGGCGATCTCAATCATTAAAAACACAGCAACAATACAAGCAATCCAGGCATAAAGAGATCAAAATTTAACAAATCAAGACCGCACAAAACATTAAAATCAAAAACAGCCACAAATATATGGAGAAATAACAGTAAAATTTTACAAAACAGTTTAAATCTGGAGATCGCTCGGTCTCAGGTTAAATGTTCATCTCCTAGGAGGCCTGTTTCTCCCTACATGAGCTGCGACATCTTGCATGTCGTTCACTGCGGCCATAACCGACACCAGGCTATGATTAGCCAGCATTGCAGACCGGTGAATTTTCGACATTTCCTTATCCACCTGCTCCATGGGGATCAGTACAATCTCAGGTTGCGGTCTCTCCGCTGGATGATCGCTGGAGGTACTTGGTCGCATCAGCATCTTTCCATGACCGCTCCTCAGCCTCTCATTTTCCGCGGACAGCACCACAGTTTTCCCCCTATAATATTCAGCCTCTTTTTCAGCCTTCTTAAGAGCTCGAGCGATCTCGGCAACCCTCAGATCGCATTCTTCACGAATCCTCTTCTCATTGGAACGCAATCTTTCTTCAAGATCACGGATCTGATCGTTCTGAGTCCGCTCCCTCATCAGCATAGAACGAACATCCGCAAACATGGGGTTAAGGATGTCGGTTAACTGAGGGGTGATCTCGATGGGTTGAGGAAGCTCTCCCTCCTCGATCTCAGCATTTTTGTTATCTGCGGTCATAGGAGATGGGTTATTTCAATCATAAGCATATGATCAGATAAGCTTTTTAAATAAACAGAAAGAGTACTTGGAAAGAAGTCGAGACCGCAGTCACATAAAGCTCTTCTGATATCTTTAGTTACCGCGGGATCTGCGGTCAGAGAAAGACGATCTGATCCCCTTAAGCGCTCCAGATCCGTTCTTTCCAAACCTCTTTTCTGCGTTTTCTCTCCCTCTTTTCTTCTCTTTTTTAATTCTTCATTACTTAAGAGGACATTGTCGGTCTCAATAAAAACGATCCCGTGTTTTCTTTCAGGAGAAGAAAAACGAACTGTAGGTAAGGGAAGGAACTCAGCTGACTGGAGAATCATTTTATTCTTACCAGCTCGCGAAATCGAGACCGCCGCCGCACGATCTGCTGCAGCCTTGTTCGAGCGATCTCCCTGAAGAGAATCATCCGGGAGACCGCTAGAAAGTACAGCTTTTTCCTTAGCGATCTGTAGCTTCTCCGCGGTCTCCTCACCGTTTTTGTCCGAAGCCTGCAAGACCTCAGCCTTTTTCATCTCTTCAGCGATCAGGGCCGCCTTTTCCTCAGCGACCCTAACCGTTTCTTTCTTCCTCTCCGCAGCGATCAGAGTCGCTCTCTCCTCAGCAACTCTGACCGCCTCCTTCTTCTTCTCTTCTTCGACGGCCTTAGCCGTCTCTCTCCTCTTCTCTTCCTCTCTTTCCTTCTTATCTTTCTTCTCCTTGTCTTTCTTCTTCTCCTCGTCCTCCCTCTTTTTCTTCTCTTTCTTCTCCCTCTTTTCTTTCTTATCTTCTTCTTCTTTCTCCTTTTCCTTCTCTTCTTTTTCCCTCTGTTCCTCTACCTCTTTTTCTTTCCTCCTCTTCACCATCTCTTCCATTTCTATCTTTTTCCTTTCCTCCTCCTTTGCCTTGATCGCTGCGTCGGCGATCTCCTTCTCCCTGACCGCGATCTCCTCATCAACGGTGGCATTTCTGAGAGCTGAAGCCTCTAAGGGATCCAACACCTGCAACGATGAAAAAGACAAATTGTTAAAAGAAGCCTCATCAAGATAGGCGATTAATTCGGAATCATCCTCTCTTGACAAAACTGAGATCGCAGGAGGGAAGAAGGGATCGCCCTTAGCATTCACCTTTGAAGTACCCGCGGCGTTCTCCAGATCGGAAGATTCAGGAAGTGTGGTCGCCTCCGAGGCGATCACGTCTTTTTCTTCCTCATTTTTCTTACTTCTCTTATAAGTCAGACTAGATGGACTTGAATTTTTTCTCTTTTTACTCTCAGCAGCTTCCACGCGATCAGCAATCTGCTGCCTTAAAGATTCTGCCTTGGCCTGTTTCTGGCGCAGACCGGCCAAAATGGTTTCGGTAGAGGCGGTCTCATATGGCTTGGAAATTGTTTGATCTAGCACTTCCAAGGATTTCTGACAATCAAAGGAAATGGAAAAGTCAGAAAATTTCCATACGGGATCTGAAGAAATATTAGATGGTTCAGGAATAACAGAGACCGGCGCAATTGAACTCTCAGGAAGATCGGATTTTTTCATAGATCGGGCGGTCTCCTTTGAAGCGCTCACTTTCGTCAAGATCTTCGGCGCCTTCTTTCCTTTCCTTGAGCTGACACTTTCCTTTTTTCCAGGAGAGTTCGCTTTCGATGGGAGAGCTTTTAAGAGATCGAGCATAGTCATCTTTGCAAGGTCGCACCTGCCCAATTATCAAAGACCGCTCAAATAGTGAAGTTCCTCAATATCTTGCAAAATGAAGTTTCAGCCGGTATTTATAGACCAAGCCGCATTAATGATGGTCGCGGTCTCAGCGGTCAAAGCTTACATTTTCGAAGTTCCAGGTGCAACTTAAAAATGTGAGGGGATTATGTTTGCCCAGAAAGCCCCCGACCTCCTCTCATTGTACATTTTTCTGGTCTCAGCGGTCTCAAATTAGGTGATCGTCCAGATCGTCAGATGATGCTTCAACCAAGATTCTCTAAGCTCCCAGCGGTCAAGATAGTGCGAGATCGCCAGCCCAAGCGGTCTGGCCGTTTTTCTTATTTTTGTTATTTGTACCCCACTTCCCTGCCCTGGCTCTCCTGTACCCCGGGCAGCCCGTAGTTTTTCAGCTCTGCCCGTTTGGGCAGCCTCCTCGTCTATAAATAGAGGGGTAGGGGTACCAGAAAAAGGACTTTTGGCTCCGAGGCTCCAGCTTACAACCTGTGTAAGCGGTCTCATTTTTTCGTGATCGCCTTTTCGTGATCGTTTTCCTTTTGTTCCAGCATCTTCTGTCTTAGTAACCTGCACTTCGCAGTTTTCTCCCATCCCCTTTAGTGTGAATTTTGGAGGTACCATTTTTGGCACCAACAATATACATATATACATCTATATATATCTATATATATATATCTATATATATGTATATATATATGTATATATATGTATATATGTATATATGTATATACATGTATACATATATATATATACTTATATATATATTTATATATACCTATCTGCATATATATATATAAGTATATATATGTATATAAGTATATATATGTATATATATACTTAATATATATATATATACATATATATACTTAATATATATATACTTAATATATATATACTTATATATATGTATATATATACTTATATATATATGTATATATATAAACATATATA
>JAWHQI010002055.1:0-46952 GCA_033032865.1 Dactylorhiza incarnata | reverse complement strand
TTCTGGAGTAAAAACTCATTGCAGGTTCTGTGAACCCCTCGGGAACAGGGGCGATCAGTACCAACTGGCAAAAGGGACTAGGCGGCGCGAGTTGGCGAGTCGAGCGAATCTGGTCGTACTCGCCTCGGAGTGGCGAGTTTCGGCCGGACTCGCAAAGAGTACTCGCGCGCGAAGCAATTGGTTACCGTCCTCTGGGAATCCCTCCTTGCCGGGGCGCCGACTCGGTCCCGCCTCGGCGGGCGAGGCGGCCGCGACTGGGGAAAGCTCCGCCACCGCCTCGGCGCGAGGCGCGAGCAACCCCCGGATGGTGTCCTCCATCGACCTCTTGAACTCAGCGAAATCGCTCTTGGTCACGAACTCGCCCATAGGCGGCGAGCTCCCCTGGCCGGTCCCCGGCTCGCCATGTTCAGTCATGGGATCGTCAGATGAGATTTTCTTCTCTTGCTACAGTCCACGCTCACCGCACCAAAAATGTTGGAACCCGAATACCGGTCCAACTATGTTCGAGACTTGGGGAGTAGCTTGAATTACTTCTCTCTTCGTCAGATCCCTAGGTCTAAGTATTTCGAGCTGAGAACTGACCCTCACTGAGTGGTTGGTAGTTGCTTAAGAATGGACCCACTGGCTGTAGCGAGGAGGTCCCGCCACTAACCCGGAAATCCTACTTGATTTCCCCTCAAAAAAACCAAGGTTGAGCCTGTCTCAGGTAGCACAAGGATGTAAGGAAGAAAGCTCAGGCTCTCTTGGGGGGTGGATCCGTGCTGATCTGAGACATAAGAGGTCATATTTATAGACAAATTCTTCTGAGGGCAAAATAGTCCTGATGGCCTGTGGATAGCTCCCTCCGCCTTAACCAAATTGTTATATGCAGCTCCTCGCGCCTTCTCGTAAATACTAGACGCAGCCCCCGGTGGTCTGCGGATAGTGACGGAGGACTGAGGAGTCGGGTTGACCTGAACTCGCCTCGCTCCCTCCTTGAACGAGTGAGGATGGGGCGACTAGGCCAAATCCTACTCGTCGGGGACGAGCTCTCTTGAAGCGAGCTCGCCTAAGGCCAGGTTAAACTCGCCTCGCCCTGGGCGAGAAGGGTTTTGTCGTCGAGACAGGCTGTTCATATCGCCTAGACGAATCACACTCATAACGTCGAGAAGAGACTATGTCGTCAAGAAGAATTATGGCGGCGAGAAGAACTATGTTGCATAGGTTCACATTAATTTCATAGAATCAAATTGGTGTTTCAGAAAATATCTTTGGCATGGAGATTTCATAGATGATTTTCAAGGCATACCTAATTTTCCTGCAGCCTGAATACCTGAGACTCTGAGAGGAATCTGATGCAGTGATGCTTCTTCTCGTTGGCCTTTTTCAGCATTTTAGGAATTTAAATAATTGATGAAACTTGAAATAGCAGCGGGAAGCTGGGAATCAAGAGAGAAATACATTCTAGCACTCTGAGAAGGAGAACGAACCTTCTGAAAACCATTGCCTGTAGATCTGTGAACCAGGTGTCTCCTACTCTCCTTTGGGAAATCAAAATGGAGAAAGGCAAGCTGGATGCTCCCGTGTTCGACTGTTCAGGAAGGGAACTTCGACCTTGAATCGACATGTTCCTCGTTTCTTCCTCTCTTCCATTCAACTATAATCTATCTAATGAACCGAAAAAGCAGTTGATGGCATATTGGCCTTGTAGTTGCAGGCAAAGCACAGAGGAAATTAAGTACATTTACCAATCCCAACGGGTCCGTCGAAGAGAAGGCTTTCAGAAGAGAAATGGCCTAGAATGTACAACCACCGTCTGACTCGCAGAGTCACAGAGCGAGAAATGCGTCTGACGGTTCAAATCTATCAGGTATCGAGCAGAGTTGAGAACTAGGATCGTTGGTCGTCGTCGAGCAGAGGTAGAAATCGTTGTTTGAGGTCGTCGATGCTCGCTCATTGCTGTCCTGGAAGAGATCGGGCACTTCGCACTTACAGTCGCAGTAGGAAATCAGAACGATGAAAGTTAGGGTTCAGCGACGGTGACGGGTGGCGGAAGGGGTTCGGCGACCGAGCGACGGTGACGGGGTGACGGAAGCGGAAGCCGGAAAGTCACTCTCGAGTCTCGATCGACGATGGCAGGCTTCACACTTCGCAGGCAGACGGCAGCGACAGAGAGGGGAGACGGGCTTCAATTTCGGAAAATGACCTAAAAACTGAAGACCACGCCTAAATTTCGCGAAAACACACTCGGGCACGTGTCCGGGTATGTCTGGGCGTGGGTCTGCCCCTGTTTGGAAGCCTCTCCATGCGAAGTCGGATCATGACTTGCTCGCCTACCCGAAAATGTTGCTCACGCTTGTGTTCATCTGTCTGTGCTTTATATAATTCATTACTGCTAGCAAATTTTTCCGGATTAATTTATGCAGTTTATGTATGTGATGAATGAAAGACTCGGCGAACTCACTAGGACGTGACTCTAAGGGAACATGGGCAAGGTCAATAAGCTCCCTAGGCTCATAAGCTGATACTATATGAAATGGACTCATACCAGTAGACATATTGACCGAACTATTATACGCGAACTCCACTACGGGTAACACAGAATCCCAAACCGACGGGTGATCGCCAACTAAACACTGTAACAGATTCCCTAAACTCCTATTCACGACCTCAGTCTGGCCGTCAGTCTGTGGGTGATAGGCGGTAGAGAATTTCAGAGTCGTTCCCGTCTTATGCCATAACGTTCTCCAAAAGTAGCTCAGAAATCGAACGTCGCGGTCAGACACTATGGATTTGGATAATCCGTGTAATCGAAAAATGTCTCATAAAAAGGGTCGCTACGTGAGCCGCATCGTCGGTCTTGCAGCAGGCAATAAAGTGAGCCATCTTCGAAAACCGGTCTGCCACTACGAAAATAGAATCGTGCTTCATCAGAGTGCGAGGAAGACCCAATACAAAATCCATACTAATGTTGACTCATGGCTGTTGTGGGACTGGAAGAGGAGTATAGAGTCCAGTATTTTGTTTTGAACCCTTCGCAGTCTGACATGTGTCGCAGTGTCGCACAACACGTGTCACATCTCTCTTCATGTCTGGACAAGAAAAGTGATCGTCAACTAAAGCAGCAGTCTTATCTCTGCCAAAATGGTCAGCTGCGCCACCAGCGTGCATTTCCCAAATCAAGAAGTCCCTGAAGAACGTCTTGGGGATGCAGAGACGAGATCCGCGGTACAAGTATCCCTCTACAATATCAAACCCATCAGTGGGCTCGGGAGGATCTCTCAAAAATCCCAAATAGATATCGCCAAAGTCAGGGCAGGTGGGGTAATTACTAGATAAACGATCAAAACTAGTCGCGCTACGCTCAGTGTGCGGAGTAGGGTGATACGTCGACTAAGAGCGTTGGCAGGTTTGTTCTCAACACCCGCGCTGTGTTTGAGAACATAGTGAAAGTCCTGCAAATATTCAACCCACTTGGCGTGTCTATGCCCCAATTTCCGTTGTGAGTCAAGATAACGCAGGGCCTGGTGATCGGAATATAGAACAAACTCTTGTGGGAGGAGATAGTGTCTCCAATAACGAAGTGACTGCACCACTGCATAAAACTCTTAATCATAATTTGAATACTTTTGTCGGGCCTCATTCAGCTTCTCACTAAAGTAAGAAACTGGATGACCCTCCTGGCTTAGTACTCCGCCAATCCGAACGCCAAATGCGTCGCATGCGACCTCAAATACCTTAGAGAAATCGGGCAATCTCAGAATAGGTGTGGTTGTCAATTTTTTCTTGATTTCAGTAAAAGCTCGAGTGGCGGCTGTCGTCCACTGAAAATCTCCCTTCCGAAGGCAGCACGTGAAGGGGTCATAATGGTGTTAAATCCTCGGACAAATCTCCTATAGAAGGTGGCTAATCTGTGGAAGCTACGGGCCTCAGTGATAGTGGAAGGGATAAGCCACTCACGAATAGATCGAACCTTGTCCGGGTCAACAGACACGCCGAACGCTGATATGATGAACCCTACTAAGTGCACAGAATCAGTCAGGAAGGAGCACTTCTTCAAGTTCACATACAGCTTCTCCTTTCAGTGAGTATCAAGCACAAGCTTCAGATGGCTCAGGTGGTCATTAGATGAGTGGCTATAGATCAAAATATCGTTAAAGTAGACGACCAAGAATTTGCCCATGAAGGGTCGAAAGATCTGAGTCATGACTCGCATAAAGGTACTGGGGGCGTTGAACAGCCCAAATGGCATGACCAACCACTCATATAGACCGTCTTTCGTCTTGAAAGCCGTTTTCCACTCATCTCCCTCACGAACTCTAATCTGGTGATACCCGCTGCGAAGATCGATCTTTGAAAATACCTGGGCACCAGCCATCGTGTTAAGTAAGTCATCCAATCAGGGGATGGGAAAACGATACTTAATAGTAATCTTATTAATGACCCTATTGTCAATACACATTCGCCAACTCCCGTCCTTCAGAGTGAGAAGGGCAGGGAATGCGCAAGGGCTCAGACTCTCTCGAATGAATTGCTTCCTCAGCAACTCGCCAACCTGCTTCTTAAGCTCGGCATGCTCATCCGGATTCATCCGGTAATGGGTAAGTTCGGGAGTGAAGCTCCTGGTATCAAGTCTATGGCATGCTGGATGTCGCGTAACGGAGGTAACTCATCAGGTAGCTCATCTGAGATAAGATCATCATAGTCATCCAGGAGTCCCCGGACCTCAGGTGGTGGCTCAGGAATCTCCATAAGGCTCTCAGAAGCCATGGTAGCTGCCACTACGTACAAGATACCGGCGCTGACACTCTCTCATAAACTCGCTGCGATGCAGAATGTGCAACGGCCTAGATGAGCTCGTACTAGTAGAGGGTATGACCTTCCCTAAGGATTTCTTCTTCGGTTGGGTCAGTGTCAACGTGATCTTACGACCCTTGTCGTAGAATACATACGTGTTTGAGCGATCGAAACACGTGATGCCACGGTCATAAAGCAAGGGCCTCCCTAAGAAAATGTGGGCGACATCCATGGGAATGACATCACACCAAACACGATCCTCAAACGTAGTGAGAGTGATCGAAACTAGGCACCTCTGGGTAACCTGTATAAGCGTCTTATCGACCCAAATGACTCGATAAGGATGTGGATGAGGCTCAGGGGTCACCTGCATCCGCTCTAATGCTCGTTGGGCTACAATGTTCACGCAACTCTCGCTATCAATGACTAGCTTGCAGGGACCGCCTGCGCTAGGAAAGAAGGTATAAAAGATTGCCGTACGACGCCAATCCTCATCAGCATGCAGGGTATAAAGGACATGTCGTATAACACCTAACTCTAGGGAGCGCTCAGCATCACTCTCCCAACCGTCCTCGACGATGGCAACAACCTCCTCATTGGCGATCTCCTCAGCATCAACACTGGGTTCGCCTTCAACTAACACATTCCTCATAGGGCATTGGGCCGCCACATGGATTCTACCTGAGCAACGATAGCACTGGATGTTCCCCAGCCTGGAGGCCGTGGAAGGTCCGGTGGGGACAGCCTTGCCCTTCGTGTAGGTGGAGACACGAGAGGGTCCTGCAGGGGTGGTCGTGGCCGGTGGTGGCCTCCTAAATGTGGACCCATCTGTCCTAGTAGAAGTCTAACGGGTACCAGCGAGTCGCAGGCACTGCTCATACTTGAGGGCCATATGGTAAACTTGTTCTACCGACTCCAACCGGTGGGGAATAAGTTCCCTACGTAACTCTGATCTCAATCCGGTACGGAACTGGGAAGCGGTGGCACTAGTCTCCTCTCGTAGATCACTCCTCACTGCTAGCTCATCGAATCGAGACATGTATTCCGTTACGGATTGCGTGCCCTGGCGCAACGCAAAAAGTTGATCTAGCAACTGATCCTAATAGGAGGCGGGAAGGTATTTTTCTTGCAATCTGCGTTTCATGTCTTCCCAACGGATAATAGGACAATATTCATCTCGCTGTAGAGACCTCTCTAGGCTGACCCAAAAAATCTTGGTTGGGCCGACTAGCTTCATTTTTGCAAATCTAACGCAGCGCTCATGACTCATATTCGAAGTAGTGGTCCATTTCCTGAAGCCAATCGCTAAAAGTCTTCGGGTCGAGCTGACCATCGAAGGTGGGGGCATTAATGCGTATGCGACGGGTAATGTCGTCCTCAGCGCATGCTGCCCGGCGTGGCTCAGGATATTCATCGAAGTAATCATCACGATCGCAGTCATAATGGTCCTAAGCCCTATCACGAGGACCTGGACGTCACGGTAGAGCAGGTGCACGTTGACGGTCTCGAGCGTGATCGAGGGGTTGCCTACGGTGTGGGGAAGGCTCCCAAGGTGGAGCGGCCTCTCGTGGTGGTTGATCCCTAACACGCACATCTTGTGGTGGGAGGGCAGCCCGTTCTTACCCAAAGAGAATATCAGGTAGAGAGTGTGAAGTTTCCTTGCTTTGGGAAGTGGAGTGCTCTCGTCGTACCTCAATGGCGGCGACACGGGTGCGAAGTTTGTCATATTGTGCATTCAATTGATCGAATCGATCAATCAGCCGTTGGAATTCCGCAGGTGTCATTTCAAAATTTGAGTTGTTGGTCCTTGCAACGGTTAGGTTCGTGTCAGACATGGATTGAGGGTAAGACCTACCACTACGTAACATGCATGTGGCCCAATCTTGGGCTCTGATACCAAATCTGATGCAGGACAGGCCGTGTGACTCAGGTGTGCTGACTCTAATGCGAACCTAAGTGGATGTGATGTGGATGGACTCAAATAAATGCAATCGAAATGGGATGCAAATGATTTTAAAATTATTAATCCGGAAGTGAAATTTTGCAGAGATGATTTTATAAACGAGGCAAATTAACCCAAGATGATTATTAATTTTCCAGCATGCAAACAAATCACGCTAACATTCGCACAAAATGTTTACCACAATTTTCATGATTAAAATTTATAAAAAAAGACAATAATGAACGAATACACTAAGAAATCAAAATGCCCAAAGAAATACGAAATGTTTCCCATATTCAATAACAAAAGAAAATAATCGTTATAGCATGATACTCACAAGCATGGGTAATTCGATGACGGCTGCAGGCGTGGCTCCACGAGACGAGCGCAATGATTGTAGTGGAAGGGAGAACTTGAAAATAGTTGTGATGGCTTTGAGGGTGGTTCCACGACAAAGAAACAGGAGGAGGAGGGTTTGCGGTTTTGCTGTAGAAGAGAGGGATGGCTGTCGAAATAGGGTGGAAGGCGGCTTTGAAAGTGGCTCCACGACAGTGACTGGCAAGAGATAGAAATACAGTGGTTGTAGAGGAATCGCAAAAGCTGCGGCTGATAATGGTGGTTCCACGAAGAGAGGAAAGGGGAGAAAGAAGAACAGTGGAGGGGGAAATGATTTGGCGAGAGGAGATCGACGCTCGTGCAAGAGAAGGTTGACGGGAGTGTGATCCGACGTCGATTAGGGCTAACGAGGTTGTTGCGTGGCTCGCCAATGGAGGGAGGGGAAAATTGCCGACTGGAGAAGCCGCTCACCTTCGTCATCGAGGATGAAGAAGGGCTACAATGGCTTTGGCGAGGAGGAGGAAACGATACGGTTGCGGGATCGTGACTGAACTGCTGTGTTGCGGCGGTTTTTGTCGTGAGGAAAGGGACGATGAACAGTAGAAATGGCGGGTTTCTTCCTCCGTATGGAGAAATCGAGGGCCAGCAGGGATCAAATTCACGGAATAGTGAAAAAATAAAGAAAATAGGAATTTTAGGAAACTTAACCTGGGACGTCGCACCCCGGGGCTCGCAGCGTCGCATCGCGAATGATTGCCGATTTCTGGATTCTCTCACAAAATTCAACAATGAATCTAAATTGCAGCACCTGCCCCTATTTATAACAAGAAGGGGTGGTTGGGCACCGGGCGTGTACGGTTATGATTGGTTGTTAGCCCGTTACGCCCGAGGCCCTAAAACACCAAAAACAAACCCAAAAAAATAAAATAAAATACATAAAAATATTAGCGCGATGAGCCGGACGCGCTCGCGGTCTCGGATCGTCGATCCGATCATCGCCTCCTGCGCGAATATACAAAAGTGGGCCCCGCCGACTGGCGACCCGTAGTCTGTTGACGATCCCCATAAGGCATGCCCGGGAGGAGAGAGCTACCACTATCCCATACAAGGACAAGAGAATATAGTTACTTCTTGGATGCATTCCACTAGCCCAAGGGGCCCTTAAATAAGATAACATTTGGACTCGAGTACCAAAATACTCTTACATGATATAAAGTAACCTATGCTAGACTCGATGACATTTTTAATAAAATACATGACAAGATATTAATAAAATACATAATTTAGTCTCGTAATATATCTAGGGCGACTAGCCTATTGCCCATAACATCATGTAGCCTCACATCCGCGCGCACCTTCGTGTTCACAACTCATCTACTCTTTTATGCACCATGGAGCAAACTCTTTGCCTCGACTCAAAACTCAAAACGGCACAGACTCCCTCCTCTACTCGTCCACCCCCACCAGGGTCTGCCACAACCAAAACCTCTGCCACCACTCCATCTCCTTGATCGTCCACCTCCACCTGGAACTTCATTAATCGGCCCACCACCATCGACGTTGGTCCCGTCATTGTTGGTACCCCAACCTAATGCTTATCTCACCACGAGTACCTTGAGCTTCGCTGGAAGGGTCTCTATTTTTTTTGCCACTAAGCGTACTCGCCCACACACAAATGCCTCTTGAGGACTTGTGCTTGCTACTCGATGCAAAAGATGATGATCTTGACTTCGCCCTTGGATCCTTTGACTCACGATGCTGACCCCTATGGACCTCGACCTTGAGAACAATGTAAATTTTCGAGAGAGGTGTTAATAATAATACAACCCTCTGGGCCCACATCCGCCTCCCCAAGCGTTGTCATCGTAGCATCGCTCGTGTCTATGATTTATGTTATGAAACTCCTTATATGCTCATTCCCTCCAATATAAAGGAGTTTAGGAGAGTCATTTGAGTATCTTGGATCAGTTAGTATTGTGAGCTCTTATATGAGAGGACTATTAGAGGAATCCTACCTTCAAGAGTTTGGGTATCGAGCATCCCTCAAAATATTGTATCTTGATTTCAAATAATCTACTTCGTGTTTGGTTCAACGATAACGAGTATCTATCAATAAACCTATCTCTTGGGGTGAGTTAGTGGACAAACTTTCCAAACAGTGTCAAACTCAAATTTCCAATTTCCAAGTTTTGAGGGATAAAACAACTGGAATAGTACCGTTAAGAGTATCAAACTCAAATTTCCAAGCTTATTGTCGGCCGACGTGTCGGCTCTTAAAGGAGGACGACAAGACACCATTTTTAGCCAAAATAATCATTTTCCAATATGTTAACTGATATATCAGGTCGCTTATTACTTAACGCTTTTAATATATAACAATATAGATTATAACGCTATACATTAAAGCTTAGAAGGTAATTTGCATTATCTATTTCGCTTGATGTAGTTGTCGATTTGCTCATGCTTCCGCCTTCTTTTTCTCGCAGTTAGCAACGATGATCACAAAATACCCTTTCAAAAATAATTTGGACATAAAATCTCGCATCAAAAACACAGAAAACTGTGTAATGGCTTTTGAAAAGGTAGTGAAAACTGTTGAAGTGCTCTATGTTAAAATCGAAATCTGCAAACATATCAGGGTTAAAGACCTAAGGGACATGAATCATTACAAAAAACAAAATAGTGTGCACACAATCAATTAAGAACTCATGCAAATGTTCAACAATTCCTAACCAGTATACATATAAAGAAACACTAGTAGTTATTATCGGAGCTGTCTCTGTCAGTCCACAATGCAGAAATGTATAACATCAGATGCGAAACGGCAGAAACGAAATCATCACCATAAAAAAGCTTCATTATCGTTTCATTGAACAACTGGAAGGCAACATATAAAGAACAGGATGCAAATTAATCTGGGCCTCGGAAGGTTAAAGCCTCATCTTCAAAACACGCTGCATTTAGGATGCCTGGTATGAAATACATGAATATGATCGCACAATTCAAGGAAGGTTCTTCATGGAAATACATTCAGGATCACATATGAAAGGAAGGCATTAATTCGCTGCATAAATATGTTGTGATATTACAGCTCAACTCCTGTATTTATTTCCTAAAATCCTCACATGTATAAGCTATCGGAGAAAGTTCTCATAGGAAATTTGTTTATTCCTTTTCTGTACTCATCCCTGTATCTACGATAGATGAATAAGAAATGCAATGCCTCCAAATAATTTTACATGGTATCAGAGCTATGTTGATAGATCTCCTGCCACTGTTCGACAACCTTGACGCTACCGCTTCACTAGCGCCGTCGAGCGATGGCTTCCAATGCGAAGGGAGAAAACATGGAGGTTGTTCTGTTCGCGAGCCAGCAAAAGGGTATGGACATGATGTCCCCTTACTACATACACGCCTCGGACAAGCCATGCCAGATCTATGTAGGCGAGCTGCTTCATGACGAAAGTTGTGGAGAATGGGTGAACGACATGAGCAATACTTTGTTCGCTAAAAATAAAATTGGTTTTGTCGATGCTATTATCCCTATGCCGGCGGCAGACTTGCCGGACTTGGCGTTTTGGATGTGTTGCAACGTCATAGTAAAAGAATAGTTGAAGAGCTCCATGGACAAAGACATTAAAGGCAGCGTATGCTACGGGAAAACAGCCCAAGAAATTTGGGTAGACCTTGAAGAGAGGTTTGGGAAGGGGAGTGCTCCGCGGGCTAATGATATAAGGCGAGCAATAACCCTCTTCCGACAAGAAAAGTTGTCGGTATCCTCATATTACACAAAATTGAAGGGATCGCGGGATGAGATACAATACATTTCGCCGATGCCAAAGTGTGTGTGCAATGAATGCACTTGCAATGTTCTAAGGCAGTTGGCAATAATAAGAGAGAGAGAACAACTCTACGACTTTCTAATGGGATTGGATGATGTCATTGACATTGTTAAAACACGGATCCTAAGCACCAAATCGATGATAGGTTTGGGCCATCCTTACCACCTGGTAGCAGAGGACATGGGATTTTACTATAAACCTCATGCATTATTTTCTCACCATTGTAGATGACTACAGTAGAAGAGTTTGGACATATTTGATGAAACAAAAATCTAAGGTTAGTCACTATCTTACAATGTTTGGCATCATGATTGAGAGACAATTTGAGAAGAATGTTAAACAAATAAGAAAAGATAATTGAGTGGAGTTCCAATAAAATCACAAGCTCAACTATTACAATGAACATGAGATTTTACTACAAACCTCGTGCACCGACACATCGCAATGGAATGGAGTCGTAGAAAGAAAACATAGGCATATTATGGAAATGGCAAGAGCATTGAGATTTCAAGGGGGCCTACCAACGAATTTTGGGGTGAGTGTGTCCTCACCGTAACCTATCTCATCAACAGGTTGCCTTCTAGAGTCATAAAAAATAAGACACCTTATGAGTTATTAATGGAGAGAAAACCAGACTACGACCACTTAAGAGTCTTTGGTTGCCTCGTCTATGCTCATAATAATGGTAATAAGGGCGATAAATTTGGTGAAAAGGGGAGATCTTGTGTTTTTGTGGGATACCCCAATGGGCAAAAGGGATACCGTGTTTATGATGTTGAAAGGGGTAATATATATACATCCAGAGATGAGGTTTTCTTGGAGGATATATATCCACTCAATTACCAAAAGAGGGATACATTGGTTATAAAGACGTTAAGACAAAAGGAGAAAAAACCAGAACTGGTGGTCATCGAATCAGGAGAGGACTGGATACTAAATCTTGAGCCGAAACGGGGAAATGCTGAAGGATCAAAAGGGAGGGCGAGCTGATTTGGGAAACCAAATAGCAAACCAATGTGAATGAGGATTCACATAAGGAAGCCAATGGAAACAATGTAGTTCATAAATGAATTTGACATCATTCAAATGGCCAGTCCAACAAAGAACCACCAAGAACAATCAGATTTAATTGATCAAACTCAGGCTCGGCATAGTCAACGCATCAGGAAACAACCAAAGCATTTGGAGTCCTCTGTAACTGACTTGGCACCCTCCATCATGCCATCATCTGCAACTACATCATCGGCTAACTCACAGGTATATCCTTTAGCACATTATGTACCCTATAAAAGGTTTTCACACTCACATAAAGCTCTTCTAACGGCCATCACCCTCCTTGATGAACCCAAAATGTTCTTTCAGGCGTAAAAACATGAAAATTGGCACGCAAAAATGAAGAAGGAAATGCAGGCCCTGGAAGAGAATGGGAATTGGACCCTTGAACCACTCCCCTTAGGAAGGTAATAGATTTGAAGTGGGTCTACAAAATAAAATATAAATCAAACGGGGAAGTGGGAAGATTCAAAGTAAGATTAGTCACAAGAGGATTTACTCAAGTGGAAGGGATCGACTTTCATGAGACTTTTCCCTGGTTACTAAAATCGTCAAGGTAAGATACCTTTTATTGGTTGCAGTAAAGAAGAGAGGATAGTTCACCAATTAGACGTGAACAATACGTTCGTTCATGGATACTTGAAGGAGGAGGTGTACGTGTGAATACCACAAGGATTTGCGCGACAAGGAGAAATAAGGGTGTGTAAATTAAGAATGTCCTTATATGGACTACGACGGGCATCACGAAATTAGTATCATAAATTTACAGATGCATTGTTGGCAGTCAGTTTTGAGCAGTCCAAGACTGATCACTTCTTATTTATACACAAAGAAGGGGAAACATTTGTATCAACACTAATATATGTTGATGATGTTATCCTGGCGGGAAACAATAAGAAAAAGATACAACAAACAAAGCGCATCTCGATAAAGAATTCAACATCGAAGAATTGGGACCGCTTAAATACTTCTAAGGAATAAAAGTATTGTGATCAATCCACGGGATGGTACTTAGCCAACTCAAGTACGAGCAAGATATCTTAGAAGAGAGCGGCATGCAAGCATGTTGTCTCAGTGCTTTTCCGATGGAACAAAATTATAAGTTATGAGCTGATAGTGATGGTCGACCTGATGATGAAGGGCGGTACAAACGACTAGTGGGACATCTACTCTATTTAACGGTCACAAGACTGGACATCACATACGCAGTCAATTTATCGGTTCGCCATGAGAGGAACATATGAGGGAGGTCGAGAGAGTACCTAGATATTTAATGGTTACGCCAGGCCAAGGAATTATGCTGACGACAATGAATGACTTGACACTCAAGGCTTGTAGAGATGTAAATTGGGGGATGTCCTACGACGCGGAGGTCTTGTATTGGTTATTTCATCATCTCGGGCGGGTCTCCCATATCATGGAGAACAAAGAAACAAGTAGTCATTACGAGATCATCGACAGAGGCCGAATATAGGGTGATGCTCGCTGCCACCAGTGAATTGTTGTGGTCACCGTGATTATTAAAGGATTTGCAGGCACAACAATCCAGCCCCACTACATTGTTTTGTGGTAATCAAGTCGCTCTACATATTACCGCAAATCCGGTACTCCATGAAAGAACCAAACATGTCGAAATGAATTGTCACTTTGTTAGAGAGAGAGTACATTCAACTGATATTGCCAAGTTGGGCGTTGCGAACCTACATGCCGAGTTGGGCGTTAGGGAAAGTAACAAATCTATGACTCTAATGCATTAGGGAAAGTACATGAATATGATCGCACAATTCAAGTAAGGCTCTTCATGGAAATACATCATTCCAGGATCACATATGAAAAAAGGCCATAATTCGCTGCATAAATACGTTGTAATATTACAGGTCAACTCCTGTATTTATTTCCTAAAATCCTCACACCTATAAGCTACTGTAGAAAGTCCTCAAAGGCAATTTGTTTAGTCCTTTTCAATCTATTTATTTGCGATAGATGAATAAGAAATTCTGTGCCTCCAAATAAATTTTCACCTGGAATCATAATAAAGCAGTAAGATCTTCAAGCGCGATAACAAAATTCCCAAAAAAGGGAAACAACTTCATCGTCTATTTGTAGCCACCAGTGCGCCACCACTTAGGCGGAGGGAATGGCAGGCCTTTTCTCTCGGCGATTTCGAGAATATCGTGATTACCTAAGCTCCTGTCGGACTTCTGGGATAAAATCTGATCAGTGCGGCGAAATCCACCGGAGAAATCCCTGGCGGTGGGAAGGAGGACGATACTTTAGGGGCTGGGATGTCCCTCGAGTGGTCCTCGGCCGGCGAGTTCGCGGGAGAGCCCGCGATCCTCTCGATCTCCGGCCAAGTGTTGGGGATAGGAACGGCGCCGAAGTTCCTATCGTTGGGGGTGCAGATGGCAGAGCAGAAGCATGATTCACCGATTTCGGGTGCGCGAAAGAGATCTATTTCCACATCTGGAGGGATTGTGCATTCTGGTATGATGGCGTCGAAGGGATCATCCATGGGCGACCGGGGAAAACGAAGAGAGCGGGAGAGAAATAGAGGGAAAGAGAATTACTCGAGTACGGCCATATCAATGAGACAATGACCTAAAATGTTATTTTTTGGTGTGTGATTAGAGTGTAAATTTGGCCCAGGCCTCGGCTCAGGTCTGTTTGGGTGTGAGCCCGGTTAAGTATGGACCTAGTTAGGCCCGGGCCAGGATTATGGGGGCTTATCATGCCCCCTTTATTTGACCAGGGCCTGAGCCCAGGCTTGCCTGGTCACCAGACTTTTGCATTTTGATTGTTGGGCGCTGTTGAAACCAATACTTGGTCTCTTGTGGAGTTCGGGGTCCCCAAAAGAGGGGGTGACCTCACACTTACTTCTCTCAAGGGAGAGCGCTAGGCCGAAGACTTAGGAAACTAGGAACAAGACTAAGGGCTCAGCGAGGAGGTCCCACCACACCCAAAAGATCTTAGAGCGCTTCCCCTCCCAAGTCAATGTTGAGCTTGGGGCACCTTTGGAGGCTCTCTTCCCCCACCAAAGAGACCTAGGGGAGAGTAGCCAAGAGAGAGTGAGATCTACCTTCAAAGGTGCCCCCTTGACCCTATTTATAGAATTCCTTGCTTGGTCTGCCAATAACCACAAACTAGCCTACGAGATTACCAAAATATCCCCAGATTTGGCTTGCGAACAGCCAAATCACGCTGTTCCAAGGCACTAAACGCAGACCACCCCCTCTCTTCGGGGCTGGGGCGAGGCGAGCTGGAAGGGTGCCTCCCTCCTGAGCTCGCCCCCTTTTGTTGAGGAGCGGGGGCGAGAGGAGCTCCCCCCCCCCCCCCCCCTTGCTGGGAGCGGGGCGAGAGGAGCTCGACCCCCCCCCCCCCCCCCCTCGAGAGTGGGGGCGGCAGGAGCTCGCCCCCCTTGCTGGGAGCGGGGCGAGAGGAGCTCACCCCCCCCCCCCTCTTTTGGAGCGGGGGCGAGAGGAGCTCGCCCCCCTTGCTGGGAGCGGGGCGAGAGGAGCTCGCCCCCTCCTTGGGAGCGTGGGCGGGAGGAGCTCGCTCCCCTCTTTGGGAGCGGGGGCAAGAGGAGCTCGTCCCCCTCTTGCTCGCCTCCTGCACGAGCTGGGTGAGCGGGAGTTCTCTACCTCCACCGCTCGCCCTACTCTCTCCCTGCCCTGGAACATACTACAAAATGATGTCAAAAATACCTCATGGGATCTGGGGGCCCACTCGGCGAATACAGGGTTGTACATAATCCCCGCTTTTTTCGATCGAGGTACACGCTCGGAAAGAAAAGTCCAACCCTGCACATTCGGCGAGTGGTGCCAAAAGAAATTGGGAAGACTCCACTTCATCCTGGTGAAAATTTACTAAGGCTTTCCTGGGAGGTCAACCTGCCCTGCCTGCTAGAAAGAGCCCAGTCAGCGGAACCATCTGAGGGGTGTTGAATACCTTGCCTCCCTAGGAGGTCAACCTGCCCTGCCGGCTAGAGAGAGACCGGTCAGCGGAACCATCCGAGGGGTGTTGAATACCTTGCCTCCCTAGGAAGTCAACCTGCCCTGCCGGCTAGAGAGAGCCCGGTCAGCGGAACCATCCGAGGGGTGTTGAATACCTTGCCTCCCTGGGAGGTCAACCTGCCCTGCCGGCTAGAGAGAGCCCGGTCAGCTGAACCATCCGAGGAGTGTTGAATACCTTGCCTCCCTGGGAGGTCAACCTGCCCTGCCGGCTAGAGAGAGCCCGGGCAGCGGAACCATCCGAGGGGTGTTGAATACCTTGCCTCCCTGGGAGGTCAACCTGCCCTGCCGGCTAGAGAGAGCCCGGCCAGCGGAACCATTCGAGGAGTGTTGAATACCTTGCCTCCCTGGGAGGTCAACCTGCCCTGCCGGCTAGAGAGAGCCCGGTCAGCAGAACCATCCGAGGGGTGTTGAATACCTTGCCTCCCTGGGAGGTCAACCTGCCCTGCCGGCTAGAGAGAGACCGGTCAGCGGAACCATCCGAGGGGTGTTGAATACCTTGCCTCCCTGGGAGGTCAACCTGCCCTGCCGGCTAGTGAGAGCCCGGTCAGCAGAACCATCCGAGGAGAAAAGAACATAGCCTCCCTGGGAAGTCAACCTACCCTGCCGGCTAGTGAGAGCCCGGTCAGCGGAACCGTCCGAGGGGAAATGAACATAGCCTCCCTGGGAGGTCAACCTGCCCTGCCGGCTAGTGAGAGCCCGGTCAGCGGAACTGTCCGAGGGGAAAAGAACATAGCCTCCCTGGGAGGTCAACCTGCCCTGTCGGCTAGTGAGAGCCCGGTCAGCGGAACCGTCCGAAGGGAAAAGAACATATCCTCCCTGGGAGGTCAACCTGCCCTGCCGGCTAGTGAGAGCCCGGTCAGCGGAACCGTCCGAAGGGAAAAGAACATATCCTCCCTGGGAGGTCAACCTGCCCTGCCGGCTAGTGAGAGCCCGGTCAGCAGAACCATCTGAGGGGTGTTGAATACCTTGCCTCCCTGGGATGTCAACCTGCCCTGCCAGCTAGAGAGAGCCCGGTCAGCGGAACCATCTGAGGGGTGTTGAATGCATTGCCTCCCTGGGAGGTCAACCTGCCATGCCGGTTAGAGAGAGCTCGGTCAGCGGAACCATCTGAGGGGTGTTGAATACCTTGCCTCCCTGGGAGGTCAACCTGCCCTGCCGGCTAGAGAGAGTCCGGTCAGCGGAACCGTCCGAGGGGAAAATAACATAGCCTCCCTGGGAGGTAAACCTGCCCTGCCGGCTAGTGAGATCCCGGTTAGCGGAACCGTCCGAGGGGAAAAGAACATAGCCTCCCTGAGAGGTCAACCTGCCCTGCGAATACTGAGAGCCCGGTCAGCGGAACCGTCCGAGGGGAAAAGAACATAGCCTCCCTGGGAGGTCAACCTGCCCTGTCGGCTAGTGAGAGCCCGGCCAGCAGAACCGTCCGAGGGGAAAAGAACATAGCCTCCCTGGGAGGTCAACCTGCCCTGCCGGCTAGTGAGAGCCCGGCTAGCGGAACCGTCCGAGGGGAAAAGAACATCGCCTCCCTGGGAGGTCAACCTGCCCTGTCGGCTAGTGAGAGCCCGGTCAGCGGAACCGTCCGAGGGGAAAAGAACATAGCCTCCCTGGGAGGTCTGTAAGATCCCTTTCCCGCTCCCGGGGCCAAGCGGACCTTATGCCCAGAACCGACGCGTTGCGGTGACTTCCAACACACGGGTTGGGCTACACCACGCAACGTCGACCCTGCCGGCTACGATCATAGTGCGAGCAATAGTAAAAGTGAGTACAAGAGAGAGTACAAATTAAACAAAAGGAGTCCACAAATCACATTCCCAAAATGTATCAAAAGCTAATCAAGCGATACATATATAAGTCCGAGCATGAAAAATAGAGAGTACATAAATGAAAGGGCTTAAACCCGGTACATCATGAAACAATTCTCTCACATCTCACATCCTCTCTACATGCGGAAGCTATCTTATCATCACACATCACTAACACTCAAAATATAATCCACCTGATGTCTCGTAGTCGCTGCCCGTTGCATCGCTGGCTGCTCAGGTCCTGCCCTCGTCTCCTGCTGTGCGTGCGACAGCTCCGTCTCCTTAGAATCCTAGATTGTTTTTCGGCCCCAATGCAAACCGTCAGTCAAAAATGACCGAGCTCGCTAGGTCCCCTCCTCCTCCTGCGGCTCCTAGGCACCGCGCGGGAGGAAGAAGCGGGGGACGAGCAAGGAACAAGCAGGTGACAGGGAAAGTAAACTAGTATATACATAAGTGAAAAAGGGGCTAATCTAAGCATGTATAAGCAGGAGTATAAGCAGGAGCATAAGCAGGAGTATAATAAAGGTGTGCAGTAATAAATGAACAGCAAGTAGAGCAAGTAAAGCGAAGCAGTAAAAACAGTAGCGACAAGTAATCAATCTCGTACCCTAACTTATATGAATGCCCATACAAACTTATAAGTTAGGATTTCCAGGAAATATAACTCATCATATAAAAGAGCCCATACTAATTTATATGATGAGGATCTGCATGTGCGTATGCTATGCTTATGCTATGAATGATTATGCATTGAACTCACCCACACGACTCTATGCACACAGACCTTTGTAGTCCCCTCTGTTTGAAAGGAAGCCAACCTCTCGGGTACCAACCGCTGTGACACACGGTGGTAGCGGATCAGGCTGTCCACTCCTAGGCGGGTATACACTCTACCAGGCCTAGACCGCACGTACGCCTCGACGCTAAACAACCGCGGAGCTCTGCGTACTCTTTGCTGGAGTCCACCAGACTTTGAGCCAAGTGAGAGGTGTCTTCAGGGAACTGTCGTCCCGACACGTAGCCAAGCTGGCCCCTTAGACCCCTACACACCCGCTAAGTCAACGTACCGCTGTCGGAGTGACGACCTGCCTAGTACCGAAGACCTGCCACATTTCTGAGAAAGTTACCGGGATAATCATCCCCTCGAGGTTCCCGCTCGTCTACCTGAGCACCACAATCCTGCCACTCCCGCAACTGGGAGGGTTACATAAATCCAATCTTACCCTACTATGGCTACTCTTGCCTACTTTAAATGTTATTGCAGTTTAGGGTTAATCTTGGACTTCCCGAGGGTTACCCTGCAAGGGGCTCGCTACGGTACTAGGAACTACAGTGGGATGGCACCCCAAAGTTCCCTTTCTCAAGACACTTAGGGTCTGTTTGGGACAGCTCTGGCGGATTGAAAAGCTGCTGTCCGGATAGAGCTGTTTTAAAAGAGCTCTCTGGGGAGCAGTTTTGAAAAGCTGCAGAGTGTTTGGGTGTTCTGTGCAGAAGTGCGCTTTGAAGAGCGATTTTCTAATTTTGCTGTTTAGAGAAACAACTTTTGGAAGCTGTTTTTTTAGAACTTAAAAATACATCAGTTTTTAACATGAAAAATAATAAAAGATAACCGATAACAATAGTCTTTTACATAATTCTTTGTTAATGCTATCCACGCGCCCCGTATATTTCTTCGGCAATGCTATCTTGTACTGTAGACATCTGTTCAGCTCCAGCAGCATCACCCATATCGCTTCCAATCTGAGGGAGCGAAAGAAGACTCATCAGCATCACACACATTAAACTCAGGGTCCCAGCGAGAAGGATGTCCACGAATGAAGTTATGTAAGGCCATTGTGGCCAACACTATGGACCTCTGTTTCTTGAAGCTGTACTGTGGCATTTTGCTCAGAATGTGCCACTTCTTCTTCCACACTCCAAACGTTCGCTCAATAACACTGCGAAGAGATGAATGTGCCCTATTGAAATGTTCTTGCCTTCCTTGGACAGGCCGACTCCCACGGGCAAAGTCTGCCAAGTGATATCTTGTATCCGGATACGGCTTCAAATAACCCATCTTTAATGGGTAGCCAGCATCAACTAAATAATATTTACCTGCATTAATTTGGTATGTTAAACAAGCAAACATTGGTGGATATTCGAAGGATTTGAATGAATGTAAAAATATTGATTACTATACCTTGTGGGGGATGCGGAAAATGCAATCTATCGTCTGTCAATGCGCGTGCGAAGATGCGACTATCATGAGCAGATCCCTCCCATCCAGCCAGGGCAAATGTAAAACACATGTTAAAATCACAGACTGCCATTACATTTTGCGTCGTAGTGCCGTGACGTCCTATGTATCTGACTTGATCTTCTACTGGTATCCTCGCATCTACATGTGTACCGTCAATTGCACCAACGCAATCCTTGAAGAATGGCATGTAACGAGCATCATACCTTATCTCAGCCGGAATATCTCTGAACTGACGGTCTATAGGCTTTATAGCATCAATTGAGAGTAACAAAAGAGATCTTAGACATTTCGAAAAATATCTACTAATTGTTTCGGTCGAGTGCTGGAATCGCTCTTTCGCCAATCTAACGGAACCTCCTTGTGCTAAGATATACAATGTAATCCCTAGGACTTCTCTTGAAGACGTCCGTTGTGACCCTTGAAGTTCATGATCTACCTCTAGTTTATGAAGTAAATCTATGAAAATGCGTTTCGACATCCTAAATGCATCATGAATCCTATCTGGATGTCCTTCTAGTAACTCTTTAATCCATTTATCACCTGTTTGGGTAGATGTCATGCATGGTCGTGTGTCACGAACATGATAACTCATCCTCTCGATCGATGACATAACTACACGACAGTACTCTATATATTGTCTCCGCTCAGGCGAAAGACTTGTTGAATCCCCGGAATCCTCAGAGGAGTCATGCTCTTCCATTGTAGTACCTGCATTTAAAGTATCACATAACATTTATCATAATCTATGTGAAGAACATACCACAACAACTAATATAAATCCGACCACATAAAAAGGTTAATCAACATGAAGTAGAAAGGCATAAAATACCACATAAAAGTTTTTAAAACTTAAAACATAACAATTTTTTAAAAATAACATCACTGAGCCCTCTTCTCATACGCCTTCATAATCCACCAAACACGCATATCTTCTGGAATACTCATGAAGATCTCCCTACTGGTCTTGTCCCTGATGTGGTCGAGAGCAAAGTAATATACATCCTGGTTTGCCCGTATCTCTGGGCTACTGGAAATCAACTCCACCACCTCTTTGACTGTGATAACTGGTGGAGGCTTCACAGCTAGGGTGGATTGATGTAAGTCTGACATCAAAGAAAATGTCATTCCTTTGTTCTTCCCGATCTTTCTTCTTTTACTTGCCGAGGTGGACGCATTCCCAATGGTTGTTGAATGACCAATCTCTTCAGGGCCACCTTGATTGTTCTCTATGACATCTTCTACATCATTATCTTCCAAATGGATCCTCCCCACATCCGGTGGCAAACTCCCAACAGAAGGAGCCCATGAGTCTTCTCCAGTTGCGACAACCTGACTGAACATGGTGTTCAGTTTCTCCTCCAACTCAGGTGCAATACCTCCGTATTGAAATTTTTTCGCTGCTGCAACAACCTGTTATAATCAATTCAACAATATTAAAATTTGTCAAAATAAGAACTACTACCATGAAATGAAAAATGAATTTGTTTTCACCTTTATCTTTTCTGCCCACCATTCTTCTGATGCAGCAATAGTTCTCTTCTCTGGATCCCAACCTAAACCAGTCTCGCCATGTTTCAGCTCCTTCCATAACTTCCAATCCTTCTTCAAATGATCCCATTTATTTTTCATTTGCATTCGATCGTAGCTTTTCCCGGTACGTTCTTTAAACCCCGCAATCAAATTTTTCCACCCTTCTTTGCTAAAGTGGGTGGTAGGCCGATTCCCCAAACCAATCTCTTTTATGCAGAGATCACAAAATAACAACACCTCGCTAGACTCCCAACTCGCTATGATTCCTCCTTCTTTTGGTTTACCCATTACACTATTAATAAGTAATGCAATTTTAGAAACATCCATACACACAACATCCAAAACATACACTCATACAAACAAACTCATCCAAAACACACACACACACACACAAACAAACTCACACACACACACATCCAAACATACACATACACACAACATCCAAAACATACACATACACGCATACACATACACACAAACAAACATACACATACACATACACACTCATCCAAAATACACACACACACACACACGCACACACTCATCCAAAAACACACACACACACACATACAAACACACATACATACACACACAAATCCAAAATAAAATACACACACAAATCCAAAAGACATGCACACACACATCCACACATACACATGAAACAAGCACACACTCATCCTAAAACAAACACACACACATCCAAACATACACATACAAACATCCACACACTCACACACACACATATCCAAACATACACATACACACAACACTCACACACTCATCCAAAACACACACACATACAAACACTCATCCAAAACACACACACACACATCCATACACACAACATCCACACAACAAACACACACACTCATCCAAAAACACACACACACACATACAAACACACATACATACACACACAAATCCAAAATAAAATACACACACAAATCCAAAAGACATACACACACATCCACACATACACATGAAACAAGCACACACTCATCCTAAAACAAACACACACACATCCAAACATACACATACAAACATCCACACACTCACACACACACATCCAAACATACACATACACACAACACTCACACACTCATCCAAAACACACACACATACAAACACTCATCCAAAACACACACATACACATCCATACACACAACATCCACACAACAAACACACACACTCATCCAAAAACACACACACAAATCCAAAATAAAATACACACACAAATCCAAAAGACATACATACACACACACACACATCCACACATACACATGAAACAAGCACACACTCATCCTAAAACAAACACACACACATCCAAACATACACATACAAACATCCACACACTCACACACACACATCCAAACATACACATACACACAACACTCACACACTCATCCAAAACACACACACATACAAACACTCATCCAAAACACACACATACACATCCATACACACAACATCCACACAACAAACACACACACTCATCCAAAAACACACACACAAATCCAAAATAAAATACACACACAAATCCAAAAGACATACATACACACACACACATCCACACATACACATGAAACAAGCACACACTCATCCTAAAACAAACACACACACATCCACATGCATACACAACACACACACACACACTCATCCAAACACACACACACACACACACACACACACACACAAACACTCACAAATCCAAAATAAATACAAACACAAACACACCATTCTTGCAAGTCGAATGCCAAAGAAATTGTAAATGAAAAAAAAATACGGGTATATAACTTAAATCAAGCAGATCTGGAATCGCCGGAGGTTGGTGATGACCGTGCAGTCGAACGGAAACGCCGGAGGAAGCAGCGCCTGGAGAGGAGATCGGGATCGTGAACTGCGCGGTGGTCGGCGAGCTCGGTCGAGAACGGGAAACCAGGCGAGAAAGCTCGGCGGAGGAGATCAGGATCGTTGCGCAGATGGGGGGAGAAGAGAACGAGAGCACGTCGTCGGCCGCTAGCTAGGGAGGCGAGATCGTGAACTAGGGAGGCGAGATCGTGAACGAAAGGGAGATCGTGAACGAGAGCTAGGGCGGCGGCGTCGGGCGAGATCGTGAACGATGGGTTTTCTGGAGGTATCGAGAACGAGAGCAAAAAGGCGGAATCGATTTCCCTAGCGCTGAACGCGGGGCCCTGCCAGATTCCGGAAAAGAGCAAAAATTCATCCGCGATTTTCAAAAAGCTGCTCCCCAGAGCTGCGCGAAACACCCTAAAATCAGCTCTGGCGGCTGGATTAGAACTTTTCCAGCCGCCAGAGCTGCGCCAAACAGACCCTTAGTATTATTGGTCATGTTTCCTTACTTATTTCTTAGGTTACTTCTTTGGTGATTTAAGGTAAGTCCTGGGCTTCCCGCGGTCCACCCGGTGAAGGGTTCCCGGCGGTACTAGGGGACGCAATGGGCTCAACCCCCACCATCCTCCTCAAGACATTTACTTTAGTTGGTGGTTAACAATTGGTTCACCCTTCCTCGTTTCCTATAGTTAAAATGACTTAGCTCATCTCCCGTCCCACCCAAATGGGTTGGACGTACCTCCATTCCTCCTACGTTGACTCTAGCACAACCACACAACTAACCCTAGGATTGACCCTCCTTGAATCCTTGTGTGCTATAACTCAATTACTGATTGTATACAACTTTTAAACACTACTTAGTGGTCTGAATTATCTAAAACTCAAAATTCTATTTTTACTATACGCAGACCACCAATTTGAACTAACCAGCAACCCCATAAGTGAACCCTTCTAAAAACTCATCACCAAGGTCTCCAGTAATTATCCTAGGCTCCCACTAACCCTAGTAAGGTATATTCCAATTTCCATAATTTTCCATATTAAATTGGTATTTAATATAATTTTAAGTAGTTAAGGCCCTAAGTCACATTACACATGAACCACCCTCAAAATGATTCTACATGGTTCATGAGAATTATCAGTAAGATAATATTCCATATCATGATGGTGCACTGAATATCATGGCCCTAGGATGTCATTTGACCTACTGAATCATCATAATTGTATAATTACCAAAATGCCACTATAATTAGGAAAAATAGTAATTCCCTTCTGAAAATTCTACAAAAATTACCAAGTGTCCATACGGAGACCTATAGTCCCCTGGCAAATTATTGAGTCATTACCATGTGATTTGATATTTTAAACTGATTAAACATCCAAAGGTGGCAATTATCAATTTCTACATGAGGTACAAGAAATATAATTCAACATGCTTCCAAACAATTATCATGGGCTCATATTGACATAAAATGACAGATTACAAGGTATCATAACATTTCCCTATGATTTGGTATTTTAAAAGGATTTATTACACTAGTGATGTAAATTTCACTTTCCACATGAAGTTCAAGAAATAGAAATCATCAAGCTTCCAAACATTTATCATGGGCTCATATTGACATAAAATGGCAGATTCCAAGGTATCATAACATTGCCCTATGATTTGGTATTTTAAAAGGATTTATTACACTAGCTAGCAATCACTTAAAGCTTCTCTTTCAAGAATAATGCTTCAACAACTCATAACAAAATTATCATAACATCATTCCACCCTAATACATCCACTGATAGTGTAACAAAGTCATACAAGGTCACATGACCTTGCATCTTATTCTATTAAGGAAAGGGGGAACTTTCATTTATTAGGAAGAAATACACCTAAATACCCCTAATACTTCTCATTTAATTTACTAAGTCAATTTGTGCTCCTACAACCATATCTACAAAGTCCCAAGCCATGGCAAGAGCATTTGATCTTATGTTCTTCACAAAGCCCAACTTGCACCCTTAAGGGTTTACCTTTAGGGCTTTAGGTCACACCACCCTAATGGCTCCAAATGGACCATTAGGGTGTGACACAAGCAATTGTATATCTATACCCACATATCCAACATGATGGGGGAAGGCTAACACACTCCACTCCTCAAAATGACCTAAACCCTAATTTGACCCCTTAAAGGCCCTCATTAGGGTTTCCAATTTTCCATAATAAATCAACTCCAAATGGAGTGAAATTTTAGGTGGGCACTATAAATATACAAAAGAGCCATCCACCAAAGTTTGGTGTCATTTGGACATCACATGCTTCAAAAATCAACTTAATTCAAATATCCTAGCTACCACAAAAACCCTAGGTAAAATTGTCCACCAAGGGCTGTCCCTTTGGCAGGGGGTGCCCCTAGGGTATACCAACCCATGGTTAAAAGCACAGCTCCAAAGGTGGAGGGGTTTGACCTAGGCAAATATTCTAATGGGTTGACCTAGTGTAGGACCAGTCCTAGGAAAAAGGCTCCTCTGGGGTCTACTGACTTCCAAATGCCAAAATCTTAGTTTCTAATGAAACTAGACAAATAGGGCTACAATAGTGTGTCTCACACCATTTTCATGATTTGGCCATTAAGGGCCTCAATATGGCTCCTTAAGCTAAGTGAAATTCCTGGCCCAACATACACCAACCCTTAAGCCATCCTCACTCCAAAGAGGGTTCACCCACAAGAAGTGGTCCAATGGACCCAATATTTTTAACAGTGTGTGGACATAGCCTAAACTTTCCCCCACCCTAATATGGGGGCCCCACAAGGGGGTTTGGCCACCTAATTATCATAAATTTCAATTTCAATGTTTAGACAAAAACTATAGAAAAATGTGCCCCAAAAATTCTGATTTTTGGGCACAAAGTAGGTCTAGTATAGTTACACTAGGGTTTAAAATCTCAGCCCTAAACGCCAAGCCAAATGGGAGTTATAACCATTTTAGTGCTAGACATTTATTTGGACCAGTCTCAGAAGAATGGCTCTACAGGAGTCAAACCAACACCAAATGGTTTGATCTAAGTCCCAATTGAAAGTAGAGTCAACTATCTACAAGAGTTGTTTCAGGCAACTTTTTGATTTAGGGCTTCTAAGGGCCTTAATATTGAGTTATAAAAAGAGTGCAGATTCTGGCTAACAGCACACCAATTAAATCAAGTCATAAGGCGCTGACTGTGCACGAATCTTGAAGCAGATCAGGCGGCGCACAGTCATCGTCTTACTCGAGCCAACGACTCTGATCTGCTCGACCTGGAGCCGCCTGAAACAGGAAATCCCGGCCACCCGTCCATCTCCCTGTCCAACCACCGCCACCACCACCTCCGTTGAGGTGGTGCCGATCGATTGGCGGTGGATTGGTCGCCGGCGGGGGCCGTTTCCGGCGGTTTTACCAAGAAGCCCAAATGGCTAATCGGAGGAGAAAATCGAATTGGGTTCGGCTCAATTGAGCTCGAACCCGACATCTAACGATCCTAGATGCTAGCACAGTCAGAGGGGGGGAGAAGCGAACCTGGAAACGGGCTGGGCGGCGAGTGTTCCGGCGGTTTGCCATTTCCGTCTCCGTCTCCGGCGAGCTTGCTACAGCACTCAATTCTCCACCGATTTCTCTGATCCAAAGCACTAGCCCGACTGCAAACGAGCTTCTGGAGCTATTGGTGATGCTTAAATAGGCTGAGGAGGCCGGCCTAGGGAGATTTGAAATTGGGGCTCACGGAATTGGCTTGGCCGACCACCACCTGCTGCAGCCCTGCTTTCCAGCTCCACCACAGCAATCAACTCCCTTCAGGGGTGAGCCCAAGGCTGATTGGGAGGAGAGAGAGGGGGAGATTGGGTTTTTTTTTTGCTTTTTGCTTTATCAAGCCACTTTTTGTCCCCTCCTTTAACCCAACCACTCACTTGGGTTAGCTTGGGTTAGCCCAAACCCCTTAGCCACATCCCACCAGAACCTAGGAGCCTATTTAATTCTTCACCTTAGACTTAGGCTCTAATTAAAAGGGGGGAAAAAGGTTTGGGCACTCAATTTGGGATTAAGCCCAATTGGGTTGACTTTGACTTTGACCAATTGGGTTGACTGGTCCCCCATGTAGGTCATGGGTCCCATGTCATCACCAAATGGAGCTTGGCCCATGGTGGGGCCTTATTTGGCCCAATTTGATCCAAAGGTGTGAAATTACCCAAATTGCCCTTCTTTGGGACTTTGGCCAAATTGAGGTGACTTGACCCTCCCATGATGGGGCTTTTGGGCCTCTTAGATTCCTAATGATGTTTAGAGACTAGATGTGAAGTCAATTTTAGGGTTTGGGTGCAAATTGACCACATTTGGGTTGAGTTGACCTTTTTGCCCTAATTTGGATTTTGACCAAATTGGAGAGGGTTGACCATCCTATGATGGGGCTTTTGGGTCCAATAGGTCTCTAATAGAGTCTGGAACATAAGAAGGAAGTCAATTTGGCCTCTTGGGGGTCAATTGCCCCTTAATTGGTTGGTTTGGTTCATGCTCACTTAAGGTGATCTTGGGCTAATCCTATGAAATTGAGCCTCACTAAGGGGAATGATCACCCCATCACTCCTTCCTTAGGATTTAGGGGACTAAGGGTGGTCTCATTTTGGGGAACTTGGTGTCCAATTGGCCCTCTATAGCAGCTTAGGTCCCATTTGATTGGGACTTTAGGTGTGCACATAGCAAAATCTCATCCTAAGGGTCCTTAAAGCTCCTCATCCCACCCTTTGAGCTCCCCATTCTCACACTAGGGGTCTAGTAGGATTGGGGATGTTACAAATCCCAATAAACAATAAAATAATTTCGTCCTCGAAATTCTAGTTTGGGTCTACGGGATGCAAGAAAAGCACATAAAGGAATGTAACTTACAATATTAAACCGTACCTGAGGTAAAGAGTCCCGGGTAGCGCTCCCGCATGAGGTCCAAGGGCTCCCAAGTGTGCTTCTCTTATAATATCCGGGCATCAGAATCTCCTTCCACGGAAGAACTCGGACCTCTACTATATGAGAACTCAAACCGGAGCAACATTCGTTACCAAAATTTCTCATTGCACTTCTACTATTACTTGCTAAGATTGTCGGCAATATTCCCACTAGGGGTTAATTGAAGGTTTACCCCGCCGCTCAGACCACCGTGCCATTAATCACGATGCGGGTTCTACCTGCTCCATCCCGGCAATAAATAGGAAATAGATACTTCAAATATCAAAACAAGCTAACTAGGCGTGGGTGTTAATAAAAAAAAACACTACACTCCCTGAAGGAGGATCTACCTGTAATACATAAGATCTTACCGGGTTAATTTATACTATCTTGATGCGCTAGATGGCACCGAAATCCTTCAAGTTCAACTTACATTTATCAGGTTATACTCACGAATCATGCTTACTTAATACTCTGCTCATTTAACCGATCGTCATTGTCTATTCTGATTCTTCACTATACGATTCTCTTACACGTATGTTAACGCTTCTATACGTTAAATAAATGTAGATATCTTCCAAGCTTTCCTTGAGGAACATACGTCTGTAGTTTAAAATGATGTTGAAATGACTCCCAACTAATTTCCAAATCCCTTTGTTTCGCAACTCACGAGGGTAAAACCCCTTTTTATCAAGACAAGTTTTTTGGCACAAATTGATTTCAACATGAAGGGTGACTCATTAAAACCCATTAATCCTCGAGAAATTCCACCATTTATATCTGAAAATCAAACTTGTCCCCCTTATTCCCGAATCTTCCTAACTGGGACTATAAACTTTGGAGAAATCGTAGATTTTGGTTCTTAAGATCGGAGGATTGTATATCTTCAATATATCACTCGTCAAATTTCACCTTAGATTTCCAATAACGAGTGGGCTAAACTTTCAAAGTCAAGTGGTCTCATCTCACTTATGTTATAAATTATGAATTAAAGATTTCATCGTAACGACCATTCTCTTAATTGTGTCGTCCAAAATTACATTGGTAAATCTCATTGAGTAAACTTAATAGTTTCAAGCGGGAGTTGCTAGCAACGACCACTAATCAATCGTTTTAACTCCACATTCCTCAATATTTCAACACATGACGGTCGTTGTCATTTTTCCCGAGATCCGAACATAGTAAGATTCACCATCTTAGCCCTAAATAGATTAAACCATCGTATTACAAGATCCAAGAGTCACCTTCCTAAGCTCTCTAGTGGTGCATAAACCAACTCTAAGAGTAAAATGATCTTAACCAAATTTTTCACCAAGGAGAGGGCTTGAGTTTTAATTAAGAATACTATCCGAAAATTACCCTTGAAAGCCCCGGAGTGCAAGAAACTCTAGTTGTAATCCTTACTTGCGAAGACTTGACTCCAAACTTCAAAATTCCATGATGTGACACATTTATCCCAAGCTACTAACCCTGGTATTCTTCCTTGTTTTCAATACTTGACTAAAGCGAGACATTTGTTCGGACGACAATGATTATTAATTGTTTGGATAACTCTACAAATCGATGTCTCGAGGTTAAGAAGGTGTATTTACAACAATACACTAGCGAGTTTTTTACGATAACTGGTTATTTCTTATGGTCATGTGGACTTATAGCCCAGTCTTACTCCTATCCATTCTAAATTTACTTGGTCTTGCACTGGATTCGCCGTTTATGACGTTCTTCCCTTGTGATTGGTAAGAGTTTGATGACCAAATGTCCTTATAGAAGACAAGACCACATTGCTTAGGTCAGGAAGTTAGAGAAATTCCCCAAAATCTTATCCTGACTTTCTTGATTCCGAGAGTCTTATGCCCATACACTGGACAACCCTTTACGTATAATCAAATAATTAGCGAGTTGATCACTTTTGCCGACTTAGAATCAGCCCTGGAGCAATAAGATGAGCATACGCTCACTCTTGAAGTGTACCATTCACTTAACTTGCTCGTATAACTAAAGCGATCACAACTTGGTATAAACACTCCCTGTTATTTAAGGTGAAGTAATTCTCCAAAGGTCTCAAACTTCTAAGGAGGGTTGGTCCACAAATCAAAAGTGTATGAATAAGATCTCGTCATCACCTGCGTTTCATTGAACACTCCAAACCTCGAGATCACTACGAAAAAGTCATAACCTTTTCTAACAAAGTCTAGGGGGTAATCCAAGTCGGTATTTTATTGGCCCAATAAACAAAAGGATAAGCCCCTACCGGTTTGGGCTAAGTCTCTTCAATACTTCTACGGTATATTCATCTTACATACGTACACAAACTTTAGGGCATAAAATCTCTGACTTGGTGTTCCACCCTGAGACATAAGGTTATGACAAAACTTAGGCTCCCAATGTTATAAATTATGCTAACATTTCCGAGTTCCCTATGTGATTAACTAGGAAAGGGGCCTTCTCAAAACAAAATATTCAATTCCAATTCGACCTCTGGTATTTTATGGTGGTTGCCTCAACGTACTATAATGGGAAGTATCAAGTTATGGTAAGGGGGTTATGCTTATGGGTCTTCTATTACTCTAACGAAGACTACAGACACTTGATCTCCTCGAGATGGTCCTACCACTTGATAGTAAAGCGTAACCCTCAGCGTGAAAGTCTCCATGTCAAGACTTATACTAACTTCCTCCCTTAGCTACGTTGGGTATCCTTAATCTTCAACCAAAACTAGACCCGAGGTCGCTCTTTAGACTAGGGTGCGTCACTAAATTGTCTAAGTAAGTCAAAATTTGACCTAACTTGCTGCTTAATGGACTTAGGAATGTGGTTTCGTACATGGGCACACCACTGCTTCCGCTGCGTAGTTTGTCCCCAAACTACACTCGTGCGGGGGTGGCCCAAGTTGTTGTGGACTAATTGCTCGTACCCATGATCGTTCGTTGCGCTCTGATACCATTTGTACGAAACCTCCCTCTGATACCATTTGTAAGATCCCTTTCCCGCTCCCGGGGCCAAGCGGACCTTATGCCCAGAACCGACGCGTTGTGATGACTTCCAACACACGGGTTGGGCTACACCACGCAACGTCGACCCTGCCGACTACGATCATAGTGCGAGCAATAGTAAAAGTGAGTACAAGAGAGAGTACAAATTAAACAAAAGGAGTCCACAAATCACATTCCCAAAATGTATCAAAAGCTAATCAAGCGATACATATATAAGTCCGAGCATGAAAAATAGAGAGTACATAAATGAAAGGGCTTAAGCCCGGTACATCATGAAACAATTCTCTCACATCTCACATCCTCTCTACATGCGGAAGCTATCTCATCATCACACATCACTAACACTCAAAATATAATCCACTAGATGTCTCGTAGCCGCTGCCCGTTGCATCGCTGGCTGCTCAGGTCCTGCCCTCATCTCCTGCGGTGCGTGCGACAGCTCCGTCTCCTCGGAATCCTAGATTGTTTTTCGGCCCCAATGCAAACCGTCAGTCAAAAATGACCGAGCTCGCTAGGTCCCCTCCTCCTCCTGCGAATCCTAGGCACCGCGCGGGAGGAAGAAGCGGGGGACGAGCAAGGAACAAGCAGGTGACAGGGAAAGTAAACTAGTATATACATAAGTGAAAAAGGGGCTAATCTAAGCATGTATAAGCATGAGTATAAGCAGGAGCATAAGCAGGAGTATAATAAAGGTGTGCAGTAATAAATGAACAGCAAGTAGAGCAAGTAAAGCGAAGCAGTAAAAACAGTAGCGACAAGTAATCAATCTCGTACCCTAACTTATATGAATGCCCATACAAACTTATAAGTTATGATTTCCAGGAAATATAACTCAACATATAAAAGAGCCCATACTAATTTATATGATGAGGATCTGCATGTGCGTATGCTATGCTTATGCTATGAATGATTATGCATTGAACTCACCCACACGACTCTGTGCACACAGACCTTTGTAGTTCCCTCTGTTTGAAAGGAAGCCAACCTCTCGGGTACCAACCGCTGTGACACACGGTGGTAGCGGACCGGGCTGTCCACTCCTAGGCGGGTATACACTCTACCAGGCCTAGACCGCACGTACGCCTCGACGCTAAACAACCGCGGAGCTCTGCGTACTCTTTGCTGGAGTCCACCAGACTTTGAGCCAAGTGAGAGGTGTCTTCGAGGAACTGTCGTCCCGACACGCAGCCAAGCTGGCCCCTTAGACCCCTACACACCCGCTAAGTCAACGTACCGCGGTCGGAGTGACGACCTGCCTAGTACCGAAGACCTGCCACATTTCTGAGAAAGTTACCGGGATAATCATCCCCTCGAGGTTCCCGCTCGTCTACCCGAGCACCACAATCCTGCCACTCCCACAACTGGGAGGGTTACATAAATCCAATCTTACCCTACTATGGCTACTCTTGCCTACTTTAAATGTTATTGCAGTTTAGGGTTAATCTTGGACTTCCCGAGGGTTACCCTGCAAGGGGCTCGCTACGGTACTAGGAACTACAGTGGGATGACACCCCAAAGTTCCCTTTCTCAAGACACTTAGTATTATTGGTCGTGTTTCCTTACTTATTTTTTAGGTTACTTCTTTGGTGATTTAAGGTAAGTCCTGGGCTTCCCGCGGTCCACCCGGTGAAGGGTTCCCAGCGGTACTAGGGGACGCAATGGGCTCAACCCCCACCATCCTCCTCAAGACATTTACTTTAGTTGGTGGTTAACAATTGGTTCACCCTTCCTCGTTTCTTATAGTTAAAATGACTTAGCTCATCTCCCGTCCCACCCAAATGGGTTGGACGTACCTCCATTCCTCCTACGTTGACTCTAGCACAACCACACAACTAACCCTAGGATTGACCCTCCTTGAATCCTTGTGTGCTATAACTCAATTACTGATTGTATACAACTTTTAAATACTACTTAGTGGTCTGAATTATCTAAAACTCAAAATTCTGTTTTTACTATACGCAGACCACCAATTTGAACTAACCAGCAACCCCATAAGTGAACCCTTCTAAAAACTCATCACCAAGGTCTCCAGTAATTATACTAGGCTCCCACTGACCCTAGTAAGGTATATTCCAATTTCCATAATTTTCCATATTAACTTGTTATTTAATATAATTTTAAGTAGTTAAGGCCCTAAGTCACATTACACATGAACCACCCTCAAAATGATTCTACATGCTTCATGAGAATTATCAGTAAGATAATATTCCATATAATGATGGTGCACTGAATATCATGGCCCTAGGGTGTCATTTGACCTACTGAATCATCATAATTGTATAATTACCAAAATGCCACTATAATTAGGAAAAATAGTAATTCCCTTCTGAAAATTCTACAAAAATTACCAAGTGTCCATATGGGGACTTATAGTCCCTTGGAAAATTATTGAGTCATTACCATGTGATTTGATATTTTAAACTGATTAAACATCCAAAGGTGGCAATTATCAATTTCTACATGAGGTACAAGAAATATAATTCAACATGCTTCCAAACAATTATCATGGGCTCATATTGACATAAAATGACAGATTACAAGGTATCATAACATTGCCTTATGATTTGGTATTTTAAAAGGATTTATTACACTAGTGATGTAAATTTCACTTTCCACATGAAGTTCAAGAAATAGACATCATCAAGCTTCCAAACATTTATCATGGGCTCATATTGACATAAAATGGCAGATTCCAAGGTATCATAACATTGCCCTATGATTTGGTATTTTAAAAGGATTTATTACACTAGCTAGCAAGCACATAAAGCTTCTCTTTCAAGAATAATACTTCAACAAATCATAACAAAATTATCATAACATCATTCCACCCTAATACATCCACTGATAGTGTAACAAAGTCATACAAGGTCACATGACCTTGCATCTTATTCTATTAAGGAAAGGGGGCACTTTCATTTATTAGGAAGAAATACACCTAAATACCCCTAATACTTCTCATTTAATTTACTAAGTCAATTTGTGCTCCTACAACCATATCTACAAAGTCCCAAGCCATGGCAAGAGCATTTGATCTTATTTTCTTCACAAAGCCCAACTTGCACCCTTAAGGGTTTACCTTTAGGGTTTTAGGTCACACCACCCTAATGGCTCCAAATGGACCATTAGGGTGTGACACAAGCAATTGTATATCTATACCCACATATCCAACATGATGGGGGAAGGCTAACACACTCCACTCCTCAAAATGACCTAAACCCTAATTTGACCCCTTAAAGGCCCTCATTAGGGTTTCCAATTTTCCATACTAAATCAACTCCAAATGGAGTGAAATTTTAGGTGGGCATTATACATATACAAAAGAGCCATCCACCAAAGTTTGGTGTCATTTGGACACCACATGCTTCAAAAATCAACTTAATTCAAATATCCTAGCTACCACAAAAACCCTAGGTAAAATTATCCACCAAGGGCTGTCCCTTTGGCAGGGGGTGCCCCTAGGGTATACCAACCCATGGTTAAAAGCACAGCTCCAAAGGTGGAGGGGTTTGACCTAGGCAAATATTCTAATGGGCTGACCTAGTGTAGGACCAGTCCTAGGAAAAAGGCTCCTCTGGGGTCTACTGACTTCCAAATGCCAAAATCTTAGTTGCTAATGAAACTAGACAGATAGGGCTACAATAGTGTGTCTCACACCATTTTCATGATTTGGCCATTAAGGGCCTCAATATGGCTCCTTAAGCTAAGTGAAATTCCTGGTCCAACATACACCAACCCTTAAGCCATCCTCACTCCAAAGAGGGTTCACCCACAAGGATTGGTCTAATGGACCCAATATTTTTAACAGTGTGTGGACATAGCCTAAACTTCCCCCCACCCTAATATGGGGGCCCCACAAGGTGGTTTGGCCACCTAATTATCATAAATTTTAATTTCAATGTTTAGACAAAAACTATAGAAAAATATGCCCCAAAAATTCTGATTTTTGGGCACAAAGTAGGTCTAGTATAGTTACACTAGGGTTTAAATCTCATCCCTAAACTCCAAGCCAAATGGGAGTTATAACCATTTTAGTGCTAGAAATTTATTTGGACCAGTCTCAGAAGCATGGCTCTACAGGAGTCAAATCAACACCAAATGGTTTGATCTAAGTCCCAAATGAAAGTAGACTCAACCATCTACAAGAGTTGTCTCAGGCAACTTTTTGATTTAGGGCCTCTAAGGGCCTTAATATTGAGTTATAATAAGAGTGCAGATTCTGGCTAACAGCACACCAATTAAATCAAGTCATAAGGCGCTGACTGCGCACGAATCTTGAAGCAGATCAGGCGGCGCACAGTCATCGTCTTCCTCGAGCCAACGGCTCTGATCTGCCCGACCTGGAGCCGCCTGAAACGGGAAATCCCGGCCACCCGTCCATCTCCATGTCCTGCCACCGCCACCACCACCTCCGTTGAGGTGGTGCCGATCGATTGGCGGTGGATTGGTTGCCGGCGGGGGCCGTTTCCGGCTGTTTTACCAAGAAGCCCAAACGGCTAATCGGAGGAGAAAATTGAATTGGGCTCGGCTCAATTGAGCTCGAACCCGACATCTAACGATCCTAGATGCTAGCACAGTCAGAGGGGGGAGAAGCGAACCTGGAAACGGGCTGGGCGGCGAGTGTTCCGACGGTTTGCTATTTCCGTCTCCGTCTCCGGCGAGCTTGCTACAGCACTCAATTCTCCACCGATTTCTCTGATCCAAAGCACTAGCCCGACTGCAAACGAGCTTCTGGAGCTGTTGGTGATGCTTAAATAGGCTGAGGAGGCCGGCCTAGGGAGATTTGAAATTGGGGCTCACGGAATTGGCTTGGCCGACCACCACCTGCTGCAGCCCTGCTTTCCAGCTCCACCACAGCAATCAACTCCCTTCAGGGGTGAGCCCAAGGCTGATTGGGAGGAGAGAGAGGGGGAGATTGGGTCTTTTTTTTGCTTTTTGCATTATCAAGCCACTTTTTGTCCCCTCCTTTAACCCAACCCCTCACTTGGGTTAGCTTGGGTTAGCCCAAACCCCTTAGCCACATCCCACCAGAACCTAGGAGCCTATTTAATTCTTCGCCTTAGACTTAGGCTCTAATTAAAAGGGGGGAAAAAGGTTTGGGCACTCAATTTGGGATTAAGCCCAATTGGGTTGACTTTGACTTTGACCAATTGGGTTGACTTGTCCCCCCATGTAGGTCATGGGTCCCATGTCATCACCAAATGGAGTTTGGCCCATGGTGGGCCCTATTTGGCCCAATTTGATCCAAAGGTGTGAAATTACCCAAATTGCCCTTCTTTGGGACTTTGGCCAAATTGAGGTGACTTGACCCTCCCATGATGGGGCTTTTGGGCCTCTTAGATTCCTAATGATGTTTAGAGACTAGATGTGGAGTCAATTTTAGGGTTTGGGTGCAAATTGACCACATTTGGGTTGAGTTGACCTTTTTGCCCTAATTTGGATTTTGACCAAATTGGAGAGGGTTGACCATCCTATGATGGGGCTTTTGGTTCCAATAGGTCTCTAATAGAGTCTGGAACATAAGAGGGAAGTCAATTTGGCCTCTTGGGGGTCAATTGCCCCTTAATTGGTTGGTTTGATTCATGCTCACTTAAGGTGATCTTGGGCTAATCCTATGAAATTGAGCCTCACTAAGGGGAATGATCACCCCATCACTCCTTCCTTAGGATTTAGGGGACTAAGGGTGGTCTCATTTTGGGGAACTTGGTGTCCAATTGGCCCTCTATAGCAGCTTAGGTCCCATTTGATTGGGACTTTATGTGTGCACATAGCAAATCTCATCCTAAGGGTCCTTAAGGCTCCTCATCCCACCCTTTGAGCTCCCCATTCTCACACTAGGGGTCTAGTAGGATTGGGGATGTTACAAGGTCAACCTGCCCTGCCGGCTAGTGAGAGCCCGGTCAGCGGAACCGTCCGAGGGGAAAAGAACATAGCCTCCCTGGGAGGTCAACCTGCCCTGCCGGCTAGTGAGAGTCTGGTCAGCGGAACCGTCCGAGGGGAAAAGAACTTAGAAGAACTTTTATTACATTAGTCATCTGGTTACATGCAAGAAAAACTAAGTAAGGAAATAAATCATCATACTACATGGATTTAAAGAAAAAGCTAAGCACGGAGACCAGGGCTTCGACTTCTATTCCCAGGCATGGTCCTCCTCGACCTCCTCTGGTTGCTGACGTTGCGGCTTCGGATGCCTTGCCTCCCTCATCTCCAAGAAGTCGGGGCAGGTGGAGGTCGCGTGACCCTCCTCATCGTGGAAGTCACATTAAGGTAACTCCGCCCGGACTCCTCCTCTTCCTCCCTTACGATTTCTTCTTCTTCTTTAGCCGATCGCCATGGTTTGCTGGGGTGGTGGAGAGGGTGCCTTCGGTCCCTGCCTCCACCCTGGGAGGTCGGGTCCCTCTCCCTGGAAATTGTCCTCCTCTTGGTCGAACATCCTCTTGGGAGCCCCTACCCTCCCCCCACGCTGCCTTGCCTCTGGCTCACTCAGTTTGGCCAACCTTCTTGCGAACTTCGGGTTGGCCTCCTCACTCTCAACTTCTTCCACCACCCTTTCCATCAACTCTTCAAAGGACAAAGGAGCTCTCCTCTTGAGGTCCCTCTTGAAGAATCCCCCCTGCAGCCCCATGATGAAAGCGAGCTGGAGGGTGTAGCCTGACACCTCTTGGGTGAGGAGAATCTCCTCCTGGAATCGGTCAACATAGTGAGCCAGTGACTCCCCTGGCTCTTGCTTGATCTTGAAAAGTGCTTTGGCATCTTTCTTCCTCTTTCTTGATGTCGAGAAGCGTAGCAGGAAAACTCCGCGCAAGTCTTCGAAGGCACAGATGGATCCCGCAGGGAGCTGGTGGAACCAATCTCTAGCCTTCTCCTTTAGAGTTGTCGCGAAGCGTCGACACTTGAAAGCGTCCAACATGGGCCTGATGGAGACTATGTCCTCAAACCACTGCAGGTGCAGGACGGGGTCGTCCTTGCCAGAGTAGTGAGACATCTTCAGCCCTCCAGACCCCTCTGGAACCGGGGCTGAAGGGATCAACTCACAAAAGGGATTTCTCTCGCTCGCCTCCCCCCCCCCCCCCCCCCCCACTGGGCTGGGCGAGTGGGGGTATGACACTTCCCCACTCGCCCCCTTGAGGCTGGGCGAGTGGGGGTCTGGGACCTCCCCACTCGCCCCCTCCTAGGGGACTGGGCGAGTGGGGGCCGAATGCCTCCCCACTCCCCCCCCCCCCCCCCGCTGGCACCTCCTTCCTGGGTTGCTGGCCGAGAGTGCCCTCTCCTACCTGCTGAGGCGAGACCTCCGGACCACTTCCTCTCATACCTTCGCCTATCGTGGCGAAGGTTAGCTGCAAGGTCTACAGGACCTCCCGCTTGAAACTTTCAAACATCTCCAACGTCACTCCAACCACTGGGGGCTGCGAGTTGCCCGGGTCGGATCCTCCACCTCCAGCCATGGAGCTCAGCTTGAGAGTTTCTTGAGTTGGTCACTCTCCACGCTCACCGCACCATAATGTTGAAACCAATACTTGGTCTCTTGTGGAATTCGGGGTCCCCAAAAGAGGGGGTGACCTCACACTTACTTCTCTCAAGGGAGAGCGCTAGGCCGAAGACTTAGGAAACTAGGAACAAGACTAAGGGCTCAGCGAGGAGGTCCCACCACACACCCGGAAGATCTTAGAGCGCTTCCCCTCCCAAGCCAATGCTGAGCTTGGGGCACCTTTGGAGGCTCTCTTCCCCCGCCAAAGAGACCTAGGGGGAGAGTAGCCAAGAGAGAGTGAGATCTGCCTTCAAAGGTGCCCCCTTGACCCTATTTATAGAATTCCTTGCTTGGTCTGCCAATAAACACAAACTGGCCTACGAGATTACCAAAATATCCCTAGATTTTCCTGCGAACAGCCAAATCCCGATGTTCCAAGGCGCTAAACGCAGACCACCCCTCTCTTCGGGGCTGGGGCGAGGCAAGCTGGAAGGGTGCCTCCCTCCTGAGCTCGCCCCCTTTTGCTGAGGAGCGGGGGCGAGAGGAGCTCGCCCCCCCCCCCCCCATCGGGAGCGGGGCGAGAGGAGCTCGGCACCCTTGCTGGGAGCGGGGCGAGAGGATCTCGCCCCCTCCTTGGGAGCGGGGGCGAGAGGAGCTCACCCCCCTTGCTGGGAGCGGGGCGAGAGGAGCTCGCCCCCTCCTTGGGAGCGGGGGCGAGAGGAGCTCGCCCCCCTTGCTGGGAGCGGTGCGAGAGGAGCTCGCCCCCTCCTTGGGAGCGGGGGCGAGAGGAGCTCGCCCCCCTTGCTGGGAGCGGGGCGAGAGGAGCTCGCCCCCTCCTTGGGAGCGGGGGCGAGAGGAGCTCGCCCCCTCCTTGGGAGCGGGGGCGAGAGGAGCTCGCCCCCCTCGTTGGGAGCGGGGGCGAGAGGAGCTCGCCCCCTCCTTGGGAGCGGGGGAGAGAGGAGCTCGCCCCCCTCTTTGGGAGCGGGGGCGAGAGGAGCTCGCCCCCCTCTTGCTCGCCTCCTGCACGAGCTGGGTGAGCGGGAGGTCTCTATCTCCACCGCTCGCCCTACTCTCTTCCTGCCCTGGAACATACTAAAAAATGATGTCAAAAATACCTCATGGGATCTGGGGGCCCACTCGGCGAATACATGGTTGTACAGGCGCAACTGGGCAGAACACAACATTTAACGTTGGGCAGCGCCCCAACATTAAATGCTGGGTTGTCATTTTTTTCTTGGGTGTGACCGTCAAATATAAAGGTTGCCACGTCCTGTTGGGCATGATCGGCCAACATAAAGGCTGACAGCCATTAGTATTATAGTATATGTGATATAATATTATAATTTAAACTTCTAGCTGCATAGGCGACTGCTTCGGTGGTCTGTTTTGGCCTGATTTGGTAGGCTCGGGCAGACTGTTTTATTTTGGTGAGGTTTGAGCATGATTTGCCAGAGGCCTGTCTTTAGCCCGACAGATATTAAGCCCGGGCCCAACCTGGGCCTGCAGAGTTTTTTTGCACCCCTAGTAATTACCGCGCTAATAAATTGTGGAGTTTTTGCAAAAACAATTTTTTCCAAGTCTCATTCACTAAGTTTTTTTGCTCCAAAGTTTTTTCTTCCGTCCGGAGAGGAGACGGCCCAGCAGCTCCTATGCTTGCTTTCTTCGTTGGAAATAGTCGATTGGAACGACGAAGAGGAAAGTCTTACTCTCTAAACCCGTCGACGTCGATTATTCTCCTCCCTTCCTACGAAAATCCGACCGACAAATACGAACAATGTAAGATATATAGCACTTTTTTTTACTTTTTGTCGAAACCTTTTTCGAGTTGGAATGGCAAGAAATACTACATGGGTTTCTACTCTGTTCGTAGATTGGAAATCCAATCGAAATTTTGATTCGATTTATAATCAGAATTTCGATTCGATAATTCTCAATTTCAATAGGATTTTCATATGAAATTCCAATTGGATTCTGATGCCCGAATAAATATTCATGTATACAATAGGAAGTTTCAATAGGGTTTTCATATGAAATTCCAATGCAATCATGTTACCTGTTTCGTTCAGCTCCTCAAACTATCGATATAAAAGGCCTTCGGTAGGTGCTAGTTAGCATGCGATGATCAACGCCCATTTATTTAAAACGCTTTAAAAAGGAATGTGTACCAAACTCTGATTCAAAAAGCTTTATATTCGTGTCATTGTAGGGGTTTTCGAGCATTAAGAGGCCAACATCCGTGCAGGTGATCACGGGGCCCGTTCGAACTGCTCATTTGTTGTTAAACTGGGTTGGGGCCCGACCAGACTGCTGATTTGTTGCAGATCAATTGGTGATGATGACCAGTTTAGAGCTCCCTTATCTAGGCGATCTGGCGTTCAAGCCCCGGCCTCAACAACCCGCCATTGGAATTAGCGGATGCGGACAATTAGATCCGTGGAGATGGGTTGAGGTCACTGGTCTGCAGACCTGTAGCGCACCCACAATAGACCGGGGTGTTACACTATTCCTCCCAGTAACACTAAAAATACATAATTAGTTTGTATATAAAAAATATGGGCTTGGGCTTATTAATACATGATTCTGAATAATCTGTCTATAGGTTTATAAGTTATTTTCTATATAAATGCATTATAGATTCTGTCATATTATCTGAGTTCTTGCATGTAGTGATTTTTGTACCCTGAATTCTTTCTAAAGATTGAGTAATTAAATTTCATGTTTTATAATTTATTGAACTTAATCTGATTAGAGAGCCCAAATGATGACCCAAAGATGCCCTGAACTAAAATGTTCCTTGAGTGGAACACGGACTCGCATCTGAAAATTACTAAATCTGGAAACGTGGTTGACGACCCCACGTCTGAAGCTCATATGAACTGTTGGTCATATGAGAATGATGTCACTGATATGAAGCTTATTGTGTGTTCTGAGCTTTTGCGCTTAGCCTATATAGTTGTAGTTAACCTTTTTAATTAATCATGATTGTGCTTTGACATTTTTACTTTTCATGTTCTGATCTGAATGACAATTTACATTAAATTAATCATCGATTAATTCTTAAATATAGGTTGTGTGTGACGTGATCTGATTTGTATCTTGTATTTATTTATCTTACTGTTGATATGCATTTAAAAGAAATACAAGTTCTACTATTTTACATGATTTTCTTGAGTGAACTAAGCAATGATTTCATAATAGTGATATGTTTAGCGATGAGGAGTCGAACTTTTTTACATCGGTATTGCGGCGCTCATAGACGCGGTGCGACGACATAGTTCTCTGGATTATAATTTGAACTCCACAAAAGAGTATTCTCCCTCGCTTCTAGGGTTTCACCTTAACAAAATGAAAAACAGATACCATTCAACAAGGTTGGACTAACAATTGTGCAAGCCTCTTGCAATCCACTACATAGGAGTGCCGCACGAAAACTAACCCAATCGGAAACCAAAAAATATAATGTGTATGCTAAGAAAACAAATTATAGATACCTCTTCCTCCAGGAGGTAAAATCCGCCTGATATCTGATCAGGGCAACAACAAGAGGTCGACTGATTGCAAGATTAAGGATCTGCTTTCGATTAGGAAAGAGGAAAAATCGTTGCTATCTTTGGCCGGCTGACAAACATGGGAAGAAATAATTAAAATCAGAGGAACGAGACAACTACGACTGAGGAACGAGACAACTGCGACCTCATATGGCGCCGGCTATCTCTCAATTTCTTGCTCAAGCCACGACCGATAACATGGTCGTCCGCGGGTTGTCCTCGTCACCGGTCTCTTCTTGCACCATCATTTGTTTGATTGTCATCTCTCTCTCTCTACAAAGAAAGATCTATAAAGCTGGAGACAGTTTGTTTCTCTCCTTACCATTGATTGATGTAGTTTTTTTTAGATTTCCAACCTCATGCCTAAAGCATAAGGAAAGGACTAGATCTCCTAAAGTTCTTAGGTAAACACAGCCCAGGCAGCAACTAGCTGCATGCCATTTACTTCCAACAATGACTGGATAGATCTCTGTAAGTTGCATAGGATTTGAGGGTTCTTCGATTTTTGGGGCCTTTAACTGTGTGATCGCATGCTTAAATTTGGTGAGTAGGAAACGGTTGGGTATTGTAGCCACAATTACCTTGATTTGAAGAAGTGTCCCTTTGAATTAAGTTGAATTGAGTTGTATTTGATGTTATTTTCTAGTTATGTGTTTGCAGATTATAAATGACTAAGTATAAACCAATGTCAGGTTCAATGAATCATAAAACACAGGTATATGCAATGTAATTCTTCATTGTGTAAACCAATGTGTTGATTCATGTGGAATCTCTCTATTGGGGTGTACTTTATATTCAAACACAAAGGAAGAGCCAAGAGAAGTTGCTGCTGTTGTTATGATCTGGAAGAAAGAAAATTTTTCTTAAGGATTTTCTTAAGAATTTTCCTAAAGAAAATTCGTCGAGCTCAGTTCGACGAACGGAAAAGATTTCGTCGAACGCAATTCGTCGATCGCCGTTCGACGAACTTAAGATTTTCGTCGACCGCTGAGACGGGATCGTCGACCGCTGAGACGGGATCGTCGACCGCTGAGACGGGATCGTCGACCGCTGAGACGGGATCGTCGACCGCTGAGACGGGATCGTCGACCGCTGAGACGGGATCGTCGACCGCTGAGACGGGATCGTCGACCGCTGAGACGGGATCGTCGACCGCTGAGATTGTTGTTCTTCGTCGACCGCTGAGATAGCCATTCGTCGAACGCAGCATCGAGTTCGTCGAACGCAGTGAACTGGCCGTTCGTCGAACGCAGGGAAGTAGCTGTTCGTCGAACGCAGAGCAGTGTCCGTTCGTCGAACGCATAACAGTGGCCGTTCGTCGAACGCAGAACATTGGTCATTCGTCGAACGCAGAACATTAGTCGTTCGTCGAACGCAGGGAGATGGCCGTTCGTCGAACGCAGAGCGTTGGCCGTTCGTCGAGCGCTGTTCCGTTCGACGAAATTTCAACAGATGACAGATTTGCTTAGTGCTATTTCGAAATTCAAATTGCTGTCGAATCTCATTAATGCTTCACAGAATTTCTTCCTTGATTTAATGCAGATAGCCGTTGGAGAGAATATATTTTCCTAAATTCTTGCTACAGCTAAAGAAAGAAATATTCTTCTTTATTTCTTCCACATAGCCGTTGAGAGGAAGAGATATATATATATATATATATATATTCTCTCAATATTTTGAGAGAGAGTTAATCGTCAATCGTAAAAATAATTCATACAATTTTTCTCTCTTGTTCTGTTGGCTGGTATTATTTCTCACGCAAGTTCTTCTCCTCCAACAAGAAAGAGTTTTGCGATTCTTCTTCGCTAAGTGCAGTCGACAAGATCAAAGCAAATAAAAGATTCATTCTCTTCTTGATCCAGTCGACTCAAGTTTCAGATCAAGGCCTTATTGTCTTCAAGATTTCATCTTCCTCCATATTCAAGAGCTGAACTTATTATTACAGGAAGAAGAGTTATTATTCAACAAGATCTGAAGAAGAAAAACTTCATCTGAAGTTTTATTGTGTTTTTTATAACCCCCCCCCCCCCCCCTTTTGTAGGAGGTTTGCCTCCTAGTTTCTTTTTGTAGATCCTTGTTGAAGGATCGAGTTTTTGTAGAAGTGGTTTGCTCCGAGTTTCTTTGTAGGAGTGGTGACTCCGAGTCTTTTGTAGGATTGTTGATAATCCGAGATAGTGAAGTAGCCTAGTCTAGCCGGTCGCGCTAGATAGGTGAGGTGCAAAGTGGACTACCCAAGATCGGAGAACCACTATAAATTCCTTGTGTTGTGCTGTGCTCTTTGGTTTTCTGTGTGCTTTTATTTCTATATTTTTATTCCGCAAAAAGCCATAGAATCCACATATTCACCCCCCTCTAGGTGATTTAGGTAGGCAACTAGATACTTTCAATTGGTATCAAAGCCAGGTTGTTCATAAAAGGTTAACACCTTGAACAAGATCTCTAAAATCTAGTTGCAAGAGCAAATATGTCTGGAATGGATAGATCCAAGGATTCCGTCAAGTTGCCCTTCTGCTCTAAAGAGAACTTCCTCATGTGGAAGGAAAGAGTGAAGTTCTAAATGGAAGCCACCGACCCGAGAATTTTTCAAATTGTTGAAGAAGGTCCCCATGTCCCCATGAAACCATCTTCAATAAATTCTGCTATCATGATTCCCAAGAAGATGTTGGAATTAGACAAAGATGAAATTGTTCTCGTCGCCTTGGATAAGAAGGCCAAGAACATTATTGCCGGTGCAGTGGACGATTCAATGCTACAAAATCTTATACACTGTAAGTCTACCAAGGAAATGTGGGATTCCATAATTATTCTTATGGAAGATACAAAAGAGGTGAGGGATGATCGACGATCGTTGCTAAACTAAGAATATGAAGCATTCAAGCAAGATCCAAGAGACTCCATTTCTGATACTTATGAGAAGTTCTTTAAGATCGTAAACGGTCTTATGAATTATGATCGAGAATTCACCGTTGGAGAATTGAATGACAACTTCTTGAGATCCCCGACGAAAGAATGGGATACCAAGGTTATTGCTATCCGGGAATTCGGAAAGTTGGCTACGATGGAGCCACAAATATTGTTTGGCAAGCTCCTATCACATGAGCTAAAGCTGAGTATTAGAAAAGCTGAATAAGAAGGATGCTCGACCTCTAGAAGGGAGAAGTCCGTGGCACTGAAGGCCAAAGAGGCAAGAAGAGGTAAAGCTAGATCTTCTGAAAGGACACAGACGTCAGATGAAGACGATGAGTCTGTGGCTTGCTCATCAAGCTCAGACATGTCCGATGGAGAGTTCTCACTCTCTAAGAAATTCAAGAAATTGCTCAAAAAAGGGAGCCAAAGGAAAAGTCAGTCCTCATCCGATCATAGAAGATCAAGACGTGATGATGAACATCACAAGAAGGAACACAACAACGACAGGTATAAAACTAAACCGAATAAACAAATTTTGACTGATATCATTTGTTATTGTTGTAATAAGCCAGGACATATAAGTACGGAATGTCCCTACAAAAAGAAGAAAGAGAATAAATCCTTCAAAGGATTAAGGAAAGAAGAAAAGAGCTTCTTAGCAAAGAAGACTAAGACTCTTAGCGACAGTGACTCAGTCGAGTCAAGCTCAAATGATGAAGCCTATTTTGGGCTAATGGCACATTCAGATGAGGAAGTAAGCGACTCCTCATACAAAGGGAAGGTAAACTCGCACACTCCTCTTTCTTCATCTGAAACTGACTCCAATGCAAATGAAGTGTAACATCCCGACTTTTATTGGGTCACTAGGCCCTAGTGAGCCCAATAAAAGTAGGCCCGTATAGTAGACATAACCCGATGAGGGGTTATGTGCTACGAACCCCGAATTGACTTCTGTCAGTTCCATTATATTCGTATAAACGATACGAGCGCAACAGAATTCGTTGCGCCTCGATCTGTGTCGTTTGGAGAAAACGACTATTTTGAGTGTCGTAGCGTGTCATTACCTCCTTATTATGAATAGTAGTCATACGAACCTCGAATTGACTTCTGTCAGTTCCATTAGACTCGTATGAATGATACAAGCGCAACGAAATTAGTTGCGCCTCGATCCGGTGTCGTTTGGAGAAAACGTCCATTTTGAGTGTCGTAGCGCGCCACTACCTCCTTATTATGAATAGTGGCCATACGAACCCCGAATTGACTTCTGTCAGTTCCATTAGACTCGTATGAACAATACAAGCGCAAATGAATTTGTTGCGCCTCAATTCAAGGTCGTATGCAGAGTATGCCATTTTAGGACTATGCAGACCACCTCAGTGCAACGCACGAAATGTGAAGCACACAAACTCGGCATCGGCCCCGACAAATCTTGATGGACCCCGGGACCATGAAGGACCCCGCCCTAAGTTGACCTCGGTCAAACCCCCCCAAGCTTGAAATCTGTTGAGAAAAGAAAACAAATGGGGGGAGAGAGAGAAGCCTCTCCCCAAGGGAGGGGGCTGCCCATGGATAGGCAGCCCCCTATTGGGGCAAGGGGGCAGGAGAGAGAAGGGGGGGGGGGGGGGGGGGGGGGGGGGGGGGGGGGGGGGGGGGGGGGGGGGGGGGGGGGGGGGGGGGGGGGGGGGGGGGGGGGGGGGGGGGGGGG